>CAJNJA010012239.1:0-13236 GCA_905231915.1 Symbiodinium necroappetens | reverse complement strand
TGGGATGCCTGGAAGACTTTAGAACTAAACCCTAAAATGCTTGAACTTCGGGTGGTCTTGGGGTGGGCTGTCTGCTACGCACAGGTGCGAGCGGCCTGGGTGTGCACACACCAGCGAGCACCCATGACGTTACCACACCCCAAGCCCTAAACCCCTAAGCCCTATAAACCTTAAACCCAAAGCCCTAAACCCCTAAAGCCCTAAAGCCCTAAACCCTAAACCCTAAAGCCCTAAACCCTAAACCCTAAACCCCTAAAGCCCGAAGCCCTAAACCCCTAAACCACTAGAGCCCGAAGCCCTGGGTCTGTGAGAGTCGGGCCCTGTGCTGAGATCTCGGAGACCCAACTTTGGGCGGACGCTTGGCGAACTGTTGGCTTCCGGGCGCCTTAAGGGGATTTACGGGGGTGTTCAGGGGTTTGGGGATTTAGGGATTTCGGGGTTTAGGGTTGTTTAGGGTTTAGGGATTTCGGGGTTTAGGATTTAGGGGTTTAGGGGTTTTCGGGTTTACGGGTTTAGGGTTTAAGGGTTTATAAGGTTTGGGGCAGAGATCTATGAGGGCTCCGTTTAGAGCCCGCTGAGGGCTCCTTAAGGGGTCTATCAGGGCGCCTTAACGGATCTATGTCTCTGAGGGCTCCTTCAAGGGATCTACAAGGGTTCCTTTATGTCCGTCTAAAGTAAAGGGACCTCTAACGGCTTCCTTGAAGGGATGTAGCAGGGTTCCTCAAACGGATCTATAAGGGCTCCGCTCCTTCAAGGGATCTATAAGGGTTCCTCTAAGGGATCCGATGTAAATCCTGCAGTACCCATGAATTTTTCAAGATATCGTAATTCGCATAGTTGAGGGGTCCTTAAGGCAAGGCAGGATTTCCATCATCAACCGTATGGGTTTTGCAAAGGGTTTCAGGGCTCACGGGTTGGGGGTCTGCGGGTGAAAAGGGCCGTAAGGTTTCCCAAAAACCCTAAAACCTAAAACCCTAAGCCCTAAAGCCGTAAACCCTAAACCCTAGGGGATTTCGAGACTCTGAGGTTTAGTCCAGGATTGGTCTGTTACTTTGGCATCGGAAAGCCATGCGAGACCAGGACTTTTGGTTCACCGGACAGCTACCCGGACACTGTTTAGGGGTTTAGGGTGTTAGGGGTTTAGGGGTTTAGGGTTTAGGGAGTTTAGGGTGTAGGGGATACGCATTTGGCGGATCGACTTGTGGCTAGCTACTTTGATCATCGTGTGGTCAAGTCACGGCTGTAGCCCTCGCCCCCAACACTAAGCCTCAAATTCCTGGAGCCCTACCAAAGCCTCGTAGAATTGGCGGTGTTTGCACACGGGCCGAAGGGACGCATCATGTACATAAGGGTGCTTTGCACGGGTGTCCTCCTGGCCTCCTCCTCCTCCACTCGAAGCCTTCAACCCTGAACCAACATCTTTCTTCCACAAAAAAGCCCACAATTCCAAACTAAAGTCCTTCAACAAGAGTGCACCCGACACTCGGTCATCACTCATCCTGTTTTTTTCGTCCGATGAAGGACGAGCCGGCTGACGGTGAGGATATCGATGCAGCATTGCTGGAGGAGAAATCGTGTAAAGCCAAGTAGAACCATGTAAGGCTTTGTAAAACCTTCATACACAAAGGGCCCTATGTACCTATATAGTAGAATGTAGGGTTTCCATAATGGAAATTACTATTATGATGCAGGGAAGTATCCCGCATAACAGTATGTAGGACCCTTGGGGATATACCACCCTTGCTAGCTTGAGTCTTGATGCCCTCCCTAGCAGCATGACTTCCGGTCGGCCCCCCGACGGCTTCGGATTCCTTGGGTGTTCTATACGGGGGGTTTAGGGTTTATAGGGCTTCAGGGGTAGGGTTACAGATTGAGGCCCACGGACCTAGAAACCCTGACACCCTGACACCTTGCATAAGACCTAAACCCTAAAGCCTAAGCCGTGACTAGAGCTCGAGCTTTGTCAGGAGCTGTCCGACTCCAACAACATCCGCGCCCTCAGCATCTCGGTGGCGATGACTTCCGCACGGGCTTCCTTAGTATATAATACTTAGGGTTCCTTTGATTCTTGCTGCAGGCTTCTATAATAGGGTTCCCTTCAAGGTTTTCATAAAGGATCTATAGGGGTGGAAGGGCTTAAGGGATCATAGGACTGAGTATTTGGGGTTTATTAGGGGAACTATATCTATTATTACTTATAACCGCAATTAAGGTACTTGATCCTCCAAGATAAATATCCCCAAAACGACCCAATAATTAGGCACTTGGGTTTCGGATGGTAACTCTGAGTATCTGTATTCAGGCGTTACACCTATGTTTAATCAAGGGATCGTGAGCCACTTCTCTGCAGGAATTTGGGTTGAATGGAACACCTTCAATAGCGCTTCCTGAAAATTCTGCCCAATGAGCTAAAACCCTAAAACCCTTTAAAAGGGCCCCAAAAAAAAACTAAAGCCCTAAACCCTGAAACCCTTAAGCCCTAAACCCCTAAACCCTAAGACCTAAACACCTTTAAAAGGGCACAAACAAAAACCTCAAGCCCTAAAGGCCTAAACCCTTAATTATAGAACCCTATAGATCCCTTAAAGACCCCAAAAACCCTAAACCCTAAAACCCTAACACCCTAAACCCCAAAACCCTAAAACACCCTAAAGAACCTAAACCCTAAAACCCTAAACCCTAAAACATAAAACCCTGCAAAAGAACCCGTTAACAAACAAAAAAAACTAAAGCCCTAAACCGAGAGGCCCGGAGAAGCTCGGGGCTTGCGACTTCAAACACACCTGCCAGGGCCTCAGAGTTCGAAAGCCCTCACAACTCCAGAAGACGGTTTAGGGGTTTAGGGTCCCTTCAGGTAGGGTTCTATATCAAAGGGTTGCAAGGATCTGAGGCTTAAGGCTTTTGTGGCCTTGAGACGCCAATAACCGTACGGCCCAAGGGCTCTTGGTCATATGCCCTCCGGCCCTTGGCGCCTATGTTTTGAAGGTTTTGGGGCCTAACTACTTAACTAGAGCAACTAGAGTCGATTTCATACTTAAGCACATTAAAACTCCACGCTGGGGGTTTGGGGTTGAGGGTGTCGGGTACGGTTTACCTAGGGCTTGCTAGGGTGTAGAGTTTGTGCTCATGCATGCTGTTTTGCCTGGTGATTCCTGGAAGCTTTGTGTAGGTGCATGGTTCCATATTTAATGGTCGTGTTGCTGCTTTTATGCTTACAAACATAGTATTCCATTCGCAAGGCAATCATGCGCCATGCATTGTTACTAAAACACTACCCTTCTATGACACTCAGCCCCTGCACCCCCAAATCCCTACAAGCTAAACGGCTAAACGCTTAAATTCTCACCATACACGGCCCGTCTAAACATCGATGCAACCAGGAAGCGGACAGTCCAAGCACCACAACACCCCTTGCACAAGCCCGTCCGGCTGATGCATCAGTGTTCTTAGGATTTTTTAATTATAATGAAGTTTGAAGGGGTTAATAGCATATTATTGTCATTATCATGGTTCTCAGGGCCCTTAAGGATGGACCTGCTTTACGGCTTTACGTGAACTACAGTGAACTACCCGAGTTAATATTCCTTACTACTAAATTAATGCGTGTGAAAACACAGTAAACTTTCACTAAGCTCTAGGAAGCCACATAAACCCCTTCGGAACCCGATAGTGCAAGCCTCTCCCTAAGGTGGGACCATCTCTGGTTCCGGCAAGTTCATCTCTTGCAAGGGGCAGACTGGTCGCTTCCTTGTCATCAAGAAGACAGGTCCGCCGACTTGATATAGAAAGCGGAATACATGGTCATGCCATGCAACACCATTTCTTACTCAGCATTTTCATTTTAGCACAAGATACCACACAACTCTTTAGGATGTTTTTTTGCTTTTGTTGTGTGGGGGGTGGTTGGAGGGTACGGATCTAGAGTTTGGGATGCCACTGGGATCTTGTTCAGGAGCTTAATCTAAGTTCCAGTAACGAGGAAAGTACCATGTTTGCCATGCTTCCTTCATATGGTAGGAGAAATTTCCTGACAGGGAAGCAGGTGCAGTGCTCAAGGATGAATGCACAGGGGTTTTGGTCTATGTGATGCGAGAATTATTCTTGTAGGCTTTAGCATTCGAGGGGGGCGCAGTGCATTCAGAGTTTCGGGTTTGAGGCTTGGGTGTTGAGTCATATTATGTGTCACATGTGTTTTGTGACGGGCTGCGGATTCGTTCAGAAGTGTAAGGGTGGCCGAACTTTGCCTGGCAAAGAGGACCTCATCGGAATGAGGTGGGAGGAGGACGGCCCTCTCGATGAGATGTTCGGGTTGGAGGACTACTGTCCTTCCTATCCTGAGGGCGAAGACATGGTCTTGATCCAGCGGGACGAGATCCCTAAGGAACACCTTGCCCAAAGGCTCCATGTACCTTCATAGTAGATACTTAGGCCTTAAAGTACCTTTTTGGGGACCCCTTTAGGGCCTAAGTAGCTACTATAAAGGTACATGGAGCCTTTGGGACAAGAGCATCGACCACATCGCGCGATGGCTGATCGGAGTCGTGCGTGGGTCCAAATTCAGGATGGCAACGTGGCAGGGCAAATGGGTGGCAGTGTGCTACCTGGTGCCTGAACCTACCTTATCATACCTTCCGCATCTGGCAGGAGAAGCTAGGCTTTGTGTTTCCGTGTCCTTTCGCTTAATCATCTCCAGCTGTCACTCGGAACCTTGCAGTAGAAGCAAGAAAGCCGGAACATTGGACATCCCTGGCCCTGTAGCTTCGTACGGCAGGGAAAGGAACGTAGTACCTTTGATTCCTCTGCTCCGGCGTTGTGGCCTCTGCTGCCTATGCTCCACAATTCAAACCACACACGCTTCTAGTTATGTGGAGCCCCTTCTCGCCTGATAATTCCGGAAGTAATCTAAACTTCCTCTAAGGCTCAGATCGCACTCAAAAGGCTTGCATTCTATGGACTTAGGCCCGAAAAGCCCAGAATATCCCAGAATTATGAGTTCCCGGAGCCTGCGGCTAAAGGTTCAAGACCCAAATGGTCCTAAGTGCCTATATGGCGGATACTTACCCGAACCACAGTAGCAGTTCCTACACGTTCGTTCCCTATTCTGCAAACCCTTTCCAGAACCGTTGACACTTAGGACTTTATGGGAGAAAGGAGGTCGGGCGTTACAAAGTTTAGGGGTTTGGGGGTTTAGGGTTTAGGGTATATAGGGTTGCAGG
Organism: Symbiodinium necroappetens; assembly: GCA_905231915.1. Lineage (NCBI taxonomy): Eukaryota > Dinophyceae > Suessiales > Symbiodiniaceae > Symbiodinium > Symbiodinium necroappetens. The sequence goes on along the minus strand of CAJNJA010012239.1, from coordinate 8,020 downwards.
AGGGGGGTTGGGGGCCTCTGACTTCTAAAGCAGAGGCTCCTGATCCATCAGCCGGATTTCGGGGTTCACGGTTTTTGGAGTTGGGCTTAGGGCTTAGGGTATTGAGTTTAGGGCCGTTTAGGGTTCAGGTATGAAGTTGTAGGGTCTGTATCGGCCTTAGGTGCTTTTAAGTCTAGATGTTCATTTGGATAGTTCGTCACAGGTTGAGGGGTGCCTCTGTTCATGAAGCCACGTCCGTGCAGGTGCTAGGCAAACACTCACCGTGGGCGAGGTGGAAGTGTGGGAGGAGCGAGATTTTTTTTGCGGATGCTGCAAAGTGCGATAGCTCCACCCTAACCCCTAACCCCATATAAACCCTAAACCCTGAACCCGAATTGAACCACAGTCCTACCGGAAGCGAGGCAGCCATCTTCCTTGAAACCCCGCAGCCCTTCACGAGCGAGGGTCCGCCTATGTAGGGTTTAGGAGTTTAGGGTATAGGATTGTACGGTCCGCTTATGTCGGGTTTAGGAGTTTAGGGTATAGGATTGTACTACCCTATATTTGGACTTGGACTATTGGGAAGCCTCTTCATTGAAGAGCATTCCTCTAACCGCAGTAAAGATGGAACCTTAAAGTATAGCTTTCATTGAAACCTTGCATGAGGACATATGGATACGAATCCTAATGCTAGGCTACCCAGGATTCAGACCGATATTCCTTGCCTCACATAACAGATCTACTTTCACTTTAGCCCCTTGTAAAACCTTATCAAGCCACCCCTGGGGGAACGAGGACGCCGTCTTGTCCCGGACAGCCGCTGTGGCTACGATGTCTGTCGCCAAAAAGGCAGTGGCTCTAACAAGACTTGCACGACTGAATCCCTAAACCCTAAACCATCCTAAACCCTAAACCCTAAGCCCTAAACTCTAAACCCTAAGCCCTAAACCTAAACCGTAAACCTTAACCCTTAGCACCAAAATAGTCCAAAAGCCTTGTATAGTAGGGTCTTTGGGCCCAACAGGCTTCCAACATGAGTCCTTTTTGGGAATGGGTAAACCCTGAGTTGGAGGGGTTCAGGGTTGATTGCTTTGGTGTTCATGTAGGGATCTCAAGGTTTGCGTTTAGGGTTTCAGGGCTTTAGGCGCTCAGGGCTCCAGGGTTTAAGAGTTTAGGGGCAGAGGTCTAGGCTGGCTTTAGATCTGGGCTGCCGGGCTTAGCTGTCAAGCAGTCGATACCGTCCAAGATCAGGAGATTACAAAGCCCACAGATGCAAAGCCAAAACCTACGTCGCGCATGCGAAAGCCTGGCAGAGGAGAGACATCTCATCTCAAGTCGCAGTTGTTTCAAGTGAGGCTACCTCTCAACGTAACGCAGCCGTTTCTACGAGGAGCTCAGGTCGAAAAAGCCTAAGCTGGAACACTTCCTTCGGTCCATGCCATTTGGTGCATGCGGTTGCAGTTACATTCTCTGGCCGAGTCCTAAACCCTTGCAAGTGCCCTCTTATGGCGGGTATTGGTGTCTATCTAAAATCGGGCCAAATCTTGGTTTACATGATTCGGTAACTCCCGGGTAAAGCCTGGCCAATTCCTGCAATTGATGCTCGTCCTGTCATCAAGCAACAGCACGCCAAACAACGGAGTTGACTATCTGTATGCGAATACTGTAAACAATACAGTCCTGCACCCTAAACTAGTTGCTTTGTGAACTCTTTCTCTTCGCCCCTACCAACAGAAGCTGCGACCCCCTCTAAGAGTTATGTTATGTTCTAAAACCCGATGGCCTGAACCCGTATCGATAACCCCCCCCCCCCNNAACCCTAAACCCCAAACCCCAACTTCAAGTCCCATTGCACCGTAAAAAAACCCTAAACCCTAAATCCTAAACCCCAACTTACCTGGACAGTGGGTTGCCGCTCAGTCCAGAAAGCCATCCAGTGGTTTTGGTTCTGGTTAAGGAAATGAAGCCAAGCTGCCATCATGAGGGAACCCTCCTATATACCGTAGATCCCCATCATGGTAGCCTGAGGTATAACAGTCCTCAACTAGGGCCCAGATGCTATCCTGTTCAGGGCGAGAGCAACGGACCAGACCGAATCTTGGACGATGCGTGGCAACCTCAGATGCAGAACTCAGCACAGCAAGATCCGTGTTTCTTTGCCCATTTTCAAGATGGCTCGGATCCCAAAGAATAACACAAGGCAACCAACCACCACGACCACCACCACCATCGCCACCACGACCACCACGACCACCACCACCTCCAAGACGACCACCACGACCGCCACTATTATCATTTCATCACCTTTTCTTGTCATCAACACCGGAATCAAGAGTATTTTACTCAAGCCTGAAGCCTCAGCCACTTTCCTGCCAGGGACAACACGGCAACGATTTCGCAGGCCCTCCTCTACACGATGGGTAGTCGCCTGGTAGTTCGGGGTAGACGTAGTTTCCCAGAGACTCCAACACCCTTGATTAAGGAATGTACCTTACATTTTGTTCGAGTTCCCGTGGAAAGGTTTAGGGTTCCTATATATGGTATCTTTCTTAGTTAGTGGAGTCTCCGGGCTAGTACTTGGGGATTCAAGGGTCTCGGTTGGGGGGCTTGAGGTTTAGGGCGCAGGGTTTCTTCGCTATTAAACTCTACATGATCTTTGCAACTGGAGGTTGAGGGGTGGGGCTCTTGGACTCTGCAAGGATTGTTCTAGATGTACGATGAACTTGCCACTGGGTTCTTATTCGGGAGTACTTGGGAGTTCGGAGGGTTCTGCAGGTCTAGGCTTATGCCTTCTGGAGCAGGACTAATGTGGGGACAGAAGAATGGCTCTGCACGGCCCTGCAAGTGTTCACTTCGAAGCAGTTGCGGTGTTGCTTTGCCCCAATTCCCTAAACAACCCTAAACCCCAAACCCCTAAACCCTAAACCCCTTAACCCGAACCCTAATCCCCCAAAGCCCTAAACCCCAAAACCCCCAAACCCTAAACCCCAAAACCCAAAACCCCAAAACCCCCAAACCCCTAGACCCCAGACCCATCGAGGGCTTATGGGGTCCTAGGACTCCCGAACCCGCCGAGACGAGAAAGCCCGACACACTTCCCGGTGGATCCTTTCCCAAAGGGTCCCATGTCCGGTTATGCTGGTCCCAAAGAACTCACCTTCTTAAGGGTTTAGATACCCAAAGGGTCCTATATGTACGATTATGGGGGATACTTCCCTGAATCATAAGTCAAAATAGTAGTAATTTCTCATATGAAAACCCTACAGGTACATAGGACCCTTTGGGGTAACCAGCAGACCGACAACTTTATTACCATGTCTCCTCAAAGGACTCATATTTTCAGGCTTTTGGGCCCAACGACCCTATTATGTAAGACGGTCCTCAAAGGACTCATATTTTCAGGCTTTTGGGCCCAACGACCCTATTATGTAAGACGGTTGGGCTATTTTGATGCTGACGGTGAGGCTTACAGGCATACTAAGGTAATGAAGGATTTACGTCATCAACAGTATCTGGGCACTTGGGGGACGTACTGTTTATGCGATCCTAGACCCAGGTTATATATATATATATAGGAGTTAAATAGAAATACCAAGAATGCCCCTTACTTAAAGCTCCTTATGAATAGTCAATTTTGCAGAGTTATGCTATAGAAAGATCCTCCAAACCCCTATTCTAATCCTTCAGGCTCCTACATTGCCTATTCATTTGGCCTTTGAACCTTTACCCTTACCCTCAAAGGACTCATCGTTTAAGGCTTTTGGGCCTTGCATAAGGCTTTTGGGCTATTTTGATGCTAAGGGTCTAAACCTTTAAGCCCTAAACCTAAAACCCTAAAACCCTAAAAAGCTCGTTTGATGCGAAGGGTTAGGGAAACCCCAGCGCTGACAGCAAGGCAGGCACCAACCCGTGGCTGCAGGTAGAGCTCGTGGACGAAGCTTGGCTTTCCGATGTACTTCCTGTAGAACCCTAAGGGTCCATGTACCCAAATAGATATACTTTGGCCTTAAAGTAGTCCCTATTTGGGTACTTTGGGGCCAAAGTATATCTATTTGGGTACATGGACCCTTAGGGGAAGTTATTCAAACGGTGACTGCGAAGATCTTTACAAAACTTGAGGTTGACGTAATATGGGTGGTTCTCTGATGGTCTCAAGCTTTCCAACTGCAGCTTCCTTGCTTAGTCTACCCATAGGCTCCTAAGTAGTTCCTCTTTGGGATTACCTGATAGGATTCTGAATATAAGCAACAAAAAGGAAACTACTTAGGAGCCTATGGGTAGACAGACCGGAGAAGCCTGCATTGAAGGGCTCAATGTTACAATGTTCTACCCCCGGTGTCTGAGAGCAACGGATCTGGGGACCCTAAACCCTAAACCCTAGACCCTTATAAACCATAGAGCCTATAAACCCTAAACCCTAAAACCAAAACCCTGGACCCTATAACCCTAAACCCTATAAACCCTAAACGGCCGTCTTTAGGGCTTTGGGACTTTGTTTTGCTGCCTGAGCCATCGTCTCTCTGGTCCCCTGCCGGCCTTGTCAGCCGGATAGACTAAGCCCGCAGCGCAGATCGAGGTTTGGGCTGTAGGGTTTAGGGTTTGGGGATTGGGGTTTCGGGTTTGGCGATTGGAGTTTAGGGTTTGGGGTGTAGGGTTTAGGGTTTAGGGTTTGTGCCGCAGACTTCGAAGTGCGAGACCTGCTGCTGTTCGGACCATTTGGGGGAAAGCCAGGGCTTGCCGCAAGCTAGGCCGAGCATCTCAACGTGATCTTCGTTGCTTTTTTGCACAGGTACATTGGCCACTTATTAGGGGGCAGGTCGGAATTAGCGAGACATGGCTTTTCTCTCCGGGTTTAGTAATTTAGTATAGGGCTCTGAACTCGTAGCTCTTTTGTCTTTTTCGTCCCGAATCATCACAACATGACCGTTCCCAAGACACCTATATGCCCCTGGAGCCCGAATCCACAAATTTGCTACTGTAGGCGGTGAAGATGGAGGGCTACTTTAGACTCTATAGACATCCCCTTGCAGCCACCGAAGGAGGGCAACGTGGGAAAGGTCACAATTACGCCAAACCCAGGCCGGGCTAGGGTTTAGGTTGCTGCACGTGGAACCCCAAACCCAACACTGACCCTTAAAGCCCCTCAACCGTAGAAGTCCTAATCTGTCAGACGTGAACTCAGACCGCTTGAATGGCCTGGGGTGGATGATTCTCAACTTGGCGCAGTTTTGATTCTAGGCTACTTTACCCGAAGGCACCCATGCACCCATATTATACACTGTACTTAGAAGCCTTCGAGGAGTTCGTAAATCGGTACCCTTAAAGCCCAAAGGGTCCTATGTACTGTGATGGGGGGATACTTCCCTGAACCATTGTAGCAATTGCTACTTGAGCCTTTCTCAAGACAGGTCTTCACTTCCAGAAGGTAAGATGGAGACCAGGGTTTTTGGGGTTTAGGCTGTAGGGTTCAGGGGGTTAGGGTTCGGGGTTAGCACCCCAAGTCCTACACTGTAAGCTTTAGGGGGTCTTTAGGGTTCAGGGTTTGGGATTTAGGGTTTTGCAGGTCAGGATTTGGGCGTGAGGGCTTTTGTTGGTAAGAACACTGCTGGGGGATGGTAGGACTTTAGGGCGGGAGCCTGGGTTTATGTAGGTTTTTTTAGAGCTTTAGTGAATGTCCCTCGGCTTTGACTTGTCAGAGTGGTTTCAGGGTCGACTGGGAGCTGCAGTAATTGTCCACCAGACAAGCAGTATCGGCCAAGAGAGATTAGAGCCTGGGGTCAACCAATCTATACACTCTTGGTGATATAAATCCTGCATTACTGTAACTTAAGGACCCTAAACTGTGGGAGTTATGGTATATTCCTTATAATGGCTGATGCAAGGTTTATACCATCAACCGTATTCTATATAACTATATATGTATTTATGTGTATGCCGTCGACTCCTTTTCTTCGCTAGGATACAGTGAAGTTCTGTACGTGCCAAGCAAGGCTTTACCCTAATCCGTGTGCCCATATAGTATAGACTTCGGCCTTAAAGTGGTCCCTCTATAGGTACTCTGGGGAAAAAGTATATACTACTTGGGCATGTAGACCCTTCTAGGGTTAGACACGGGCATTAAAGCCGAAGTCAGGACACTTGAAGTATGGACCTACACTTCTTGACGTCACATGAGACTTCGTGATTCGCATTGTAAGCAGTTGTCGCCCTAAGCCCTAAACCCTAAACCCTAGCCCAATTTAGGGAACTTGTTACTCCAATGCCGACCTACTGACGACCTCCGCCTTCAAGAACCGAAGTACATCGAATTATCTTAGTCTTAGCGCCTTAGGGCTTATAACCTCTGTTTAAGGGGTGATTCCTTACTATGTTTGTAGGGTTTAAGGGGTGATTCCTTACTATGTTTGTAGGGTTGGGAGCTACCTAGAGAAGCTTTACAGTAGGATAGGGAACCTTGTACCTTTGCCGAATCGTTGTGGAACCTTTCAATTAACCTCAGAGGACCCGGAAAGAACCCTTGCAGGATCGCTAACCCAAAGGCTCCATGTATCTTCATAGTAGATACTTAGGCCCCAGAGTGCCCATATAGGGACCCCTTTAAGGCCTAAGTATATACTATATGGGTACATGGAGCCTTTGGGTAAAATAGATCCATTGTCGCATTGTACCTGGAATTGCCCTGAAGCCTCAACCCTCGAGTCCCAAACCGTAACCCTAAGGCTCTAAGGACTCATATTTTAAGGCTTTTGAGGCTTTTGGGCTATTTTGAGCCTTAGGGTAAACTCTGAATCCTGGCTGCAGCGCGTGTCCTTTGAGCAGCTCCCTCGCAAGGTGCAAGGAGCGCATTCGCACCAACGGCCGCTGCGCCAGTGAAGGCAGGGATCAGGTTTTCCTTCAAACCCATGAAAATAGCTCAAATGTCTTATTTTATAGGGTCTTTGGTCCCACAAGCCTTAGAATATGAGTCCCTTTTCGTTCCAGGGCTCCGAAGAACTACCCCACGGTTGGGTACGATTTATAGGGTTTAAAGATTTTAGGGTTCGATTGGACGAGGATTTATAGGGTTGGTTGGGATGTGAGGGCATCAAGCAAAGGGATTTTAGGTTTAGGATTTAGGGCCAACACTGGTGGATAAGTGTTTCTAGGGTTTTTTGGAAATCAGGGTTAAAGGCTTACAGATTGTAGGGGGTTAGGTTTGTAACAGCTTACGCTTGTACGTTCAAGGCTTTGGAGCTCAATCGTTAGCGTTTCAACTCGGAATAATCTCGGTTCTTGGGTGCATGTCTTCTGCTTGACGTGGCATGGTTGCGAAAAAACGATGGGGTCGGGTTCGAAGTTTTATGGATATGAAGGTCTAATAGGGAGTGTCATTGAAGCCGGGATGGCAAAGCTGTTGTGCGTCGCAGGTTGGTGTCAGCGACAAGACCTGCAGCAACGGGGAGAAAGGCGACGGGAAGCTGTGATGTCCCATACCCAAAACCCTCTAAACCCTATAAACCTTACTCTAAACCCTAATGACCCTAAACCGTGCCCTAAACCCTGAACCCTAAACGCCTAAACCCCTAAACCTTAAACCCTTTAAACCCTAAACCGTACCCAAAACCCTAAACCCTACAAACCCTAAACCGTACCCTAAAGCCTAAACCGTGTAAACCCTAAACTGTACCCTAAACCCTTAACCCCAAACCCGATAAACCCTAAACCGTACCCTAAACCCTATAAACCCTAAACCCTATAAACCCTAAACCGTACCCAAAACCCTAAACCCTCTTCCAATATTTTTTCAAGCACGAAGACCCGTGATCCTGCAAGCAAAAGAGGAAGCCGGTTTACAGGTAATTTGGCTTATCCTAGGTCCTAGGCCTCCATGTGTCCCTGTAGAGTTTTGCACTGGGACCTTGAATGCTTTGCCCTTACTCTAAGGCTCTAAGGACTCATATTTTAAGGCTTTTGGGCCCAAAGACCATACTATATAAGGCTTTTGGGCTATTTTGAGCCTTAGGGTTAGTATCAAAATAGTTCAACAGCCTCATATAATAGG
>CAJNJA010012237.1:0-13236 GCA_905231915.1 Symbiodinium necroappetens | reverse complement strand
ACTTAACTTAACTCAACGTAAGCTAAGTTAAGTTAAGTTAAGTTAAGTTAAGAAAGTCTCGATGTATAAGTCTCGATGTATAACTGATCTATGTAAGTTATCCCATGTATTTCTCGAGGGCTCCGCACGGAAAAACCCTCCGCAAAGCTTTCGGGAAAAAACATTGCAAAGACCGCCTGAGCTGACGCCTGGCCTTCGCATTTCGGGACCCCGGCGCTTCCTTCGTCCGGTCCCAAGTCTCCCAGCACCTCCCTGGCAACAAGGCTGGGAAAAGGGCTTGCAATCTGCAGGGTCCAGTGTAGAGCTTCGGCCTGAAAGGATGGTCATACACTCCGCATAAGGCGGATTTCTGTTCGTGTCGGGCAAAGGATTTCAGGCGACGGTGGTGGGAGCGTCACTTTACCCCCGACATGGTCTCATCTGCAGAGGCAGGAACAGCACCTGCTCCCGTCCATCATGGGATCTGGCGGCTGGACCTCTGCTCCGATACGCTTTTGGCTCACTGCCCATAGGTCTTTGAAGTTTCAGATTCGAGATTTGGACTCCCAGGACTTGCTCCAAAGGAGAGGGCTTTAAGTTTCAAGCCTTGAGCAGACCCTAAAAAAGCGGAGGATCCTGCCTTGAACGAGGAGGTTTCTGTAGTGATGCACTACGTTGACCTTCGATCTTCGGTCGCCTACCAGTAGAAAGACTAGAAACAAGATCAGTGCGTGGGGCTACCCCGGTTTTCCAAAAAGCATCTCGCTACAAGCTTGAAGGCTTCAGCAGCTCATCTGCCCGAACTTCCCTCCAACCGACAATAGCCTGTCTCCGGAAAGTGTTCGGCAGAACGCCCTGTCGATTTCGCGCATAAGCCTTGAGTCATCACCCCACACGAACCAGAACCTCCTCGGACTCCGGAGCTACTATGTGAGGCCCTTTGGCAAATACAGTATCGCACACACTTAACCTGACAAGGTCCCGGCTGAGCCGCCACCAGCGGAGTCCTCGGCACTCGAATCGCGAACTTTGACTGCTATGTTGCAACGCACATAGCACCACATGTCGCACGTTAGCCTGTGCTACGATCGAGCATGGCGCTATCTCTCATCACGAGTGTACATGTTTATGCAAGCTGTGGTATGTAGCGGCATGAAGTGGATGCTGCCAGGTGTTTGTCACATCACTCTGCCCTTGCATTTCGAGCAACAGACAGCCAGACAGACAGACAGACAGACAGACAGACAGCCAGGCAGACAGACAGACAGACACACAGACAGACACACAGACACACAGACAGAGGGATTCGTAAAAATCCGGTAATTTTAGATGCAGAAGGGCACAAATCCTGGAGATTTTCTGGAATCCCCACTCTTGTGTGCATGCAAGGCCACAAGGCCGCCAAAAGAAAGCAGGACACCCAACAAGGTGGCTGCACAAGCAAAATGCAGCCGAGCCCGTAATTTTATTGGGGGTATAAATAGAGATCAAATCTCGAAAATACATGTTCAATATAAACAGAATATGTATATATATATATGTATATGTATATATATACACACACTTGTTTATTTGTTCATATGTCGATCAAAAATATAATTATAACCCGACTATTCATATAATATCGAAATCAAGTGATATAAATTTCGTTTGATTTTATAAGATCGACAATCGAATAAAACAAAGAGCTTTATGATCTCAACCTATGAAAAATATAATATTATCGTATCCTTTAGTAGTGGCCCCTCAAGCAACAGCACCAATTGTTTCTCTAAGAATATGATTTCTACAAGCCTTATATTTACCGGTGGCATCTTTTTTTCGATTCTCTTGAATTTCCGATCAGTGGCCCAGATTGCATGCCGAAATAAGCCACAACTGTGGCATGGGCGAAGTTTTACTTGCACCACTTTGGACTGGATGGAAGCAACATCCAGAAGAATGCAAGAAATGGCTACTTGCTGTACTAAATGGCGCTTCGGGGCAGAAAATCGGTTCGAAGCTCCGGATCCGCTTCACAAGCATTTAGGGTTTAGGGCTCAAGGCTTCGGGGTGTAGCCTCTGGAGACTTCGGCGAAGTTTATTCCTGAGATCATGCTACAAATGCACTTTCAAGCATCTCCCTAAACCCAGTCAGCCATCCTGAGCATCGGAACACCTTCCTATACAATACCGGCGCGGAAAGATTGTAGCCTGCAACTCCTGTACAAAGAGCAGCTTGCCATTCAAACTGAAGGAGTAAGCTCTAAAACGCTGTCGCTTCCATGTCATGGGGGCCTCACTTTCCTTTCCAAAGGCTTCCTTTGCCCTTGCCGCCTTCCAAAATCAACCGGGACTGGACTCGGATGGTCTGTTGTCGTGCATACTCGTTGTTACACATAGCTGCTCACAACCTGATGCGACTGGCCGCGCTGTGCCCACCCGCCTTTACCTTTTCCTTTGCCGCCTTTGCTTTGGTAGTCCTTGCCCTTGCCGTTGTATCCTTTTGCAGCGCCCACGTGACCAAAATGTGCCTTGGCCTGCCGATTGTCGGTATCTAGAGACAGAAACCAGCAAGCATTCCCTGCACTGTTCTACCCCGCTACAAATTGACCCCTGCCTTGTCATAGCCTCCAATCGCGGAGGGCACATGGTCGGTGTGTGTGCAGCGAGATGGAACTCCAGGGAATGCACCAATATCCACGATGCCGAACCCTGAAACGCTGCTGATGGACACCCAGTCCACATCCATGGGCAATAAGCCATCTCCGCAAAAGTCCTTCTGTCCGTGGAAGGATGCCTCTGAATGTCATGGAACAAGAAGACTGTGATTAAACTCGAAATTCGACAAATAGGCAACTTGTCTCAGACAAGAGTCCAGAACGTCAGCCATGGCAGCACCAGATCGCGCGGCCCCTTCCACGCCCGGAGCGACACAGAAGTCACCGCACCAGCCGAGACCCTCTTTCGCATCAAAGAGGCAGCCTCTGGAAGCCGGTGGAGTGTTGGTTGGGAGGCCGTCCTCCCAATGGTTTATCCGGTTGATTTGGGGCTTGTACTTTAAGACGTCCAGCTTCAGGAGACGGCCTAAGGCTGCAAGGAGCTTCTCCTCTGCCTTTCGGCGGTAGCCCTTGGGATTGCAATTGAACTCACGCTCTGCAAACTCAGCGGTGCTAAGAAGTGTGAGCTGCTGCGGGCCCGGAGTTCCCCATTCTCCATTCTGCTGAGGCTTCTGGCTGTTATTGCCGATGAAGCTGAGAGCCTCATCATCGCAGACATGTGCAGCCGTAAAGGGAATTGGCAGAGGCTCGCCCTCAAAGCTGACTTGCATAACGATCAACTGGTTGGATTCCACTCTGCGGAGACATTCCAACATTGCCGAGCATGCTGCTCCCCCACTCAAGAGGAATGGATCTGTCAAGATGTGCTGCGCAAAGCCCCCGACCACATAGGTGAAGGGTCCTAAAGTTCCGCCACCCTGCATCTGCAGCTCCCACTGGCCGCTTGTGTCCTTGCGAAGGCCCACCACCTTGTAAGCATCGTTCGGAAACCCACTGACTTGCTCCAACACGTCTTCAAACTCTTGAGCTGTCTGCCGGTGTATGTTCCGGAGCATAGGGGCCATGCCTCCGTTACCGACCCAGCAGTCGCCCGGAAGTCCTTGGAAGCCTTGCGATCCCGATATGGTGCCAACCTGGCTCGGGGGCAACCTGGGTTCTTGTTAAAGGATTTGATTTAAGTTACTATAATAAGGAAACCATATTATTTACTATAGATCCCTATTATGGTAACTTAAATTAAATCCCTTAACAAGAGCCCAGCAACACTTGGCAGAAGCCCAGCTTCTTCCAGAGCTCCAGTTCTTCGACAAACCAGTCGCTGCTCACAGAGATATATTGGCAGCCGTAGTCGAAGAAGGGCTTCCCTGGCTGGGGAAGAGTCATGTTCTTTGGACCCATCTGCGTTGCCAGCTTACCCCGGCTGGTGCAAAGAGTTAGTCGCGCTCCGTGAAGGCTGCTTTGAGTGTCTCTTGCCATTCTTGCGAGTCGTCGTGCGCACACCAAGGCTGCCACTCCTGGCACGCACAGGCATGCAAGGAAGCTTTCGACCGTCCGCCTCTGTTGCATATCCGAACACGCGTGAGTATGTTTGACAGCTGAAATTCTGAAAATTGCAAGCCCGGAGAAAAGACTCAGGCAGACACACAAACAAATGGATTGCAGTCGTGGGCAAACCTTGGCCAATCTTGCGTTCCGAGTAGTCATCACACACCTCGTGAACTTGGAGAAAGCACAGAAGCCCTCATACAAGGAGGGCCCCCAAGATCCGAAAGACCCTAATCCCTCAATCCGAAGCCCTAAACCCTCAACCCTAAAGCCCTAAACCCGAAAAACCCTACGAAGCCCTAAGCCCTAAACCCTAGAAGCCCTAGGCCCTCTGTTCCTCAAGGCAGGCACCTGATCCCACCACGGCAATGGAAGGGCCGGGGAGCTCCGAGCTGCGCCTCGGAGTGGTAGTTTAGAGCCCTTTAGGGTTTCTCTTAAGGGTTTAGGTCAGTTTAGGTTTTAGGGTTTAGGGTTTAGGGTTTGCACTAGCCTCTTTTGGGGTTGAGGGTTTTTTTTTGGGATTTAGGTAGAGATTGTAGGGCCTTCGGGTTTTGGGCCTTTTGGGCGCTTAGGCCAAACGGTTTAGGGGTTTAGGGCCTGGAGGGTGCGCTCACACTCCTCCCGATCTAGGGTTCAGGTTTTTTTTTGTTGAGGGCCTTTTTCCGTCTGCTAGTGTCTAGCTCGAGAATCTGCACAGCAGAAGACACACCGGGTTTAGGGTTTAGGGTTGCCCATTGACTCCCTGCCATCATAGCGGCTCTGACGGTACTGTCGCTTGCAGCGGAGCGGTCGACGGAGAGGGTGTCTTCTTGGCCATCCAGCGACGGGCCATTTTTGCAAACCAACTAGAGATGCGCCTTCGGAGACGTGCCCCGAATGCTAAACGGACTTGGGAAGAGCACACGTGATAACACTGTAAAGGATCGAAATTCATGCAGCATTTCCGGTAGTAGACATTACAGAATGGCTGGATTTGGGCCTTCCGTCATGCAGCTTTAATGATATCACAGCGGTTCTGCGCGAGAGTTGTGCGAGATCCAGGTTCTTCTCACGGCGTGGCAGCAGCCCTGGTCTTGCCCCGTGATCCGGTCTTCGCATCAAAGCTGAGCATCCCTTTGGGTTGATGCAACTAGCTGTGCTGAAGCAAGAGTTGTGCCATAAGCACCAGGCAGATCCTGCGCACTGCCCATTTCGGGCAGGCGGGCAGGCAGCCAATGATCTGTTGAATGACTTGGTTAACTGCACGAATCGGTACCAGCATGATATTCACAAAGCGCTGATGGTCAGCTTGTAGGGAGACAAGAATATTCAAGCTTAGCATGAGTTGGACCCCACTTTCCAAAAGAAGGCGCTCAAGGCGGTCACTTCATTCACTGCCCTGCAGCGTCTCCGGCTGGGCCTGTGGCATCACAGGAAACACACGGCGAATCCGACACAACACAATCTAGAATTGTAGAAGAATATACAGTAACGCGGTCTAATATGCTTTATGATATACTCTAACAGCACATAGATACGATATACTGCGCTACCATATAATGTACCACACAATCGTATAAGACAATACAACTCTCATGCGACGTAGTGTTACATACTGTGTTACATCATGATGTGATATAACACAACGTCAATACACTAAACCATGCTATACTATCCTATGCCATACCATCTATACCATGACATACTTGACTATACTATACGAGTACAAAACCGTGCTGTACTGTACTGCACGATAATCTTTTCTAACCTAGTGTGCAAGACAAAGTAGTGACAACAGCTTTCAATGTGTTCTCATCTAAGCTGAAACACAAGAATACAAGAAAAATAAGGTAACATTCTATGTCTATGCCATAATACCGTAACAATACAAGAACATATATATATATATGTATGTATGTATGTATGTATGTATGTATGTATGTGTATATGTATGTATGTCTGTCTGTCTGTCTGTCTATCTGTCTGTCTGTCTGTCTGTCTGTATGTATGTATGTACATATGGTCGTGAACTGTGCCTTCTGCGCCCCCACCCCCCTTCCTCCCCCCCCCATGGCAACCCCCCAAATGTACGGGTCTGGAGCGTTGGGCGCCTGTGCGGAGGGCCCCTGTTTCAGAGAGAGACGGGGAGGGGAGGGTGACTAAACTCCGAAGCTCACGACCAAAACGTTCCACGGGGGGGAGGGGGGATGATCACAGGTACAACCATTGAAAGAAGGCCTAAACCAAACCACCTACCCATTCCACAAGCAAGCTCAAGGCCCAAGCTGTTCCACAGGGCGGGGAGGGGGGATGACCAAATGGGTGCGGTACTGTACCATTGCGGGGGGAGGGAGGGGGGCCGCCGGGGCGTAACCATATGTATATATATGTATGCATATATATATATATATAAAGATAGATAGATAGACAGATATGTGTGTATGCGTGTGTATAAATAAATAAATAAATATATATATATATAAATAAATATATAATTATATATATATATATATGATACATACATACATACATACATACATACATACATACAGTTGTGTAGTCTAGTCATGGTGGCGAAAGCTCTCCGAGGCCGATGCAGAGGCTGAGGCGGCCGGCTGCTCCGGTGCTGCTTCGCCCTGCGGGGCCTGGCGACTCTATGAGTGGCGATAACGGTGGCTATAAGGGTTGCTACAAGGATACTTTAAAGGATAATTTAAGGGATATAAGATATAGGGGTTATTATAAAGGTTAATGTAAGGGTGATTAGAAAGGGTATTGCAAAGGTTACTATATGGGCTACCGTAAGAGTGGCTGTAAGGCTTACCATAAGGGTTACCATAAGGATACTGCAATGGAAATTTTAAGGGATATAACAAGGGTTAGTATAATAAGGGTTATTTTCGATAAGGGTTATCTTAGAGTATTGCAAAGGTTACTATAAAGGTTGCTATGAGGGTTATTAAGAAGGTCACCATAAAGGTTACTATACGGTTATAAGTGAGGGCAGCCCAATGTGCGACAAACCCATCTTTCGGTTTTGAGGGCCTTCTGGGGGTTTGGGATTTTGAGAGGTTTTAAGTGCCTCGAAGGGGGGTTCAGGATGTTTTACAGTTTTAGGTGTCTCTTCGCGCTTGAAGGACTGTTAGGATTTGCGTAGGATTTAGGGTCTCCATGTCATTTTAGTCATTTAGCACATGGGGCAGAAAGCAATGGCCGGCGCACTTGCGTCTCCTTTTCGGTCTCCTTCTGGGGATCGGCTTCGGCCACCTGAAATGGCATGTTGTGGGAAGGCTCAGGGCAAATTTTCCATCTCACGCATTCCGCCTGCTGAGGGCTCTCTTGTGGCTGGGAGCCTTTCACCTCTGGCTCAGGCTTCTTGACCTCTGGCTCGACCTCGCAAAGCAGTGACCAGAAAAGTGCGGACTCGGAAGTCCCGTCGGCATGTCGATGGGGAGCCACTTCGCGTCCAATGCACGCAGAGTGCGTCTAGAGAGACTCTGAGCATGCTGCACCTACTGTTGATGATAAGCATGCTGCATTAGCTTAAGGACCCTAAACTATGCGAACTATGGTATATTCCTTATTCTGGGTAATGCAGGATTTATATCATCAACCGTATCGCCAAGAAAACCGCGGAAGCATTTCCCCTTGGGAGCCAGCCGGGATCGCTTCCGCTTCTGCTGGTCTCTTTCCCTGCAAAGCGAAGCGGCCACCGCTGCTTTCTCGTGACAGTCTTAATAATACCCATAGGCTCCTAAGTAGTTCCTTTTTGGGATTACCCTATAGGATTCTAAATATACACCACAAAAAGGAACTACTTAGGAGCCTATGGGTACATATCATAGAATATATATATATATGTATATTATCTACGGTCCTGTAATCTCCTATACTATCCTATAACGGTCCTAATCATGGAATATATACCGTGGCCTATGGGTACATATCATAGAATATGTACCTTGGCCTCCCCCATCTTCAGCTCAGGTCTGCCCGGTGGAGGCGCTCCTGACAGAAGTCATGGGCGAGCGAAACCCTGTCGGTGCCACTCTACCTTCCCTACATATCTTCTATCTTCTATCTTCATCCTGGTATCTTATTCTACTATCTAATACTCTAAGGTCTAGTATATCTTCTTCTACTATCTTATAATATATATATATAATATAAGGTCTACTATAGTTAATATAAGTATAGGGTATATATGCTCTTTTAGAGTAGGTGTAAAACTTGCCTTAGCTCTAGGCCTCGTCCAGCTGAGCTCGAGAGCGGCGTCGGCGGCTCAACGCGCTTGATGTGCCAGAGCGTCATCAGCTGGCAGAAATTTGTACTTCGAGCTTGGGGTTAGGGCGGTTAGGGTTTAGGGTTTGGGCTTTAGGGCTGGGGTTTAGGGTTTAGGGGAGCCACGAGATCGAGATCTTGATTTCTGCGTTGGCTCAGGATTTTGGGTTTCGGTGACCAGGCGAAGCGAAGGAATGCGACTCCAGTATTTCTACCGTGCACGGTCGTTCGCTTGGTTGTTAACCCAAATCAGTCGCCTCACAAGACACCGAGGTCTTTTTCGACAAAGGGCAAGTTGCTTTTCTACAGTATGCCTGTCTTCAGAAGACACAGGGCTGTGCGCAGTCAGTACTTCCGAGCTCTTTCAGACGACAAAACAGACATCTGGTCCCACGGTACCAGTCATGATCATGCGGCAGTCGCGCACCTCAGGATCCCCTCGGTATCCATGTAATGTCATGGTGGCCTCCGAGGAGAAAACCAGGCATTCCAGGAGCTGAGAGTCTACACACGGCGCATCTGCTCGAACTGGAGAAACACTGACGACACCTAAGAAATCTAGCTAGTGCGACATGTCCGCCTCGAACTCCACCCAGTCACCCGGTGTCAGCTCTGCAATCTGCAGCAGCGCGGTATGTTTGCACCAAAGATGCTTAGATTGCACGTGTTTCACAGTGAGGAGCTTTCCCGTCGCACTCTTTCGCTTCGCTATCCTTTTGCTTCTTGTTGGCATTGCGGCTCAGGAACCGTAGCTGATGGATGGTACAACTGTCAGGACGTCGCTTCACATGGCAGCAACCAGCATCGAGTCATGAAGAGCCGCAGTAAGCAAAGTCTGTATGTAACAAGCCCTGTCTCGATTTTTGCGGCAAAACACATTCCGACCACATCTTTCTGGTAGATCTGCATGCCATTTTGCTACTTGCGCCAAGCCAGGAGAAGCGAAAGTTCTGCAGTGCTGCCTCTTTGTTGAGAGATTCGCTGAAGAGCAATGCCACATCTGGCAAATCGCGACCTCAAAGGCTGCATCGTTCTTGTTTTTGCAAGGGATACGCACGCCAGCACATTCTGGGCCCAGCACGAGGGAAGCGAGAGGGGTACATGCGCACCTTCGGCTGAAGCTGCGGAAAACAACGCGCATAGCTGCCACAACTGAAGTTCAGCTTCATTTGGAGCATGAAGATGCTCCTCCAATGGGTTCGCATCCCATTCACAAGTCGCTTGAGACGGCGTCTCCGAAAAGGCTCTGCTTAGACAAATTGGGTGCTCCGGCCATTAGCACACTCTTCGTGCGCACGAAGAAGACCTGTGCAGCTCACAAGCAAGACCGTTGCTCTGCTTGAACACCCTTGGCTCAGACGTGCAGCAACCGATCTTGGCCTCGAAACCTTCACGAATCACACGAACCTGTCCATGAGCGCGGCCAGTCTCAAGTGTATCATGTTTAAAAACATCGACATTCTTGTCCGTCATTAGTCGCAGTGGAGCACCCTCTCTGCAGGTATGTACGAACAAGCTCGGGACAGGTGGGTGCTTGTTGCTAGGCATCATGTGAAACACCTCAGTTCTTGCCCCCAGCCTCCCCTTGCCAGGTGAATGTTCGCCTTCGGTACCTGTTGCTGCAGGGCCATGACACAAATTGTCTTGTAGGCTCCAGAAGACCAGGGGAGTGGTGGAAGTGATATTTACGGAGCAGCAGCTGCTTGCCGGTCACAGAAGTGCTGCTAGTTTCCAAGCCTTTTTGTGCACACCGACACGGGTGAAACGGAGATTGTTCAGTGGGTGCACTTTCAGCGTCCCTCACCTGTCCCCGAAGTTGATATTAGGTGCTTGCCAATGGACCGCTTCAAATCGTCGGCACATAGCTTGCACCAGCATTGGGCCAGCATCGCAACAAACAGGTTACCAAGACCCACATTCGGCACTACAAGACAAAGATGAAGATGCGGTGCAGCGGCAGGGATTCCGTTGGCGAAAGCTGTCCGGCCCAAACGCGTGATCTCCTAGACTACACTCGCCCCGGAGTGATGGGCGATTAGCGGCAGAATGGATCCTAAGCTGCGGCACCTCGTTGGAGCTTGTCTTGGACATGCTCGCTCTGCCGGTAAGGTCAGCATCTCATCTGCTCTTTTCAGCAATCCTGTAGAGGAATTGCAAGATTCTGTACAACTTACGGGCAGTGTTCCAGACTTGAGGCTGTTGCCATAACCTCCATCTTTGGCGAGGCAAGGTTGTGAAGGATTGCTAAACTATCAATCCCTGTGCCTGTTCTGGCTGTCTGGGCATCAAGTGAAGCAATTGCCTTTTAATTTAATAGTTAACGGCAGCGTTGTTTAAAAAGCCGTGTACAAAGAAGCACCCTGGCAAGGTTGGCTGAACACCGCTGAATTCAGAAATGGCGGGTTTTTGTACTTGGGGAGGGGCCTACCATTTCTGGCCGGTGCTGTATTTCTAGCAGCAATACGAAACCCAAGCCTTTGGGCAATCAGTCTTTCACTGCAGGAATGGATGAAAAGTCATGCGCACTTGAACTGGAACACCTCCGGCGAGGTTGGAGGCTGACTTGGGGCGCTGGCACGCAAATCTTTGTTCAGCCCTTAGCCACGGCACGGGAAGAGACAGCACATAGCATCAACAGGGGCACTGTGTGCCTACTGCCTTTCGCAGCCCTTCCTCAGATTCGGGCATCGATCAGCCGACCGTTCTGCGAGACTTTTCCTGTGAAGGAAGCACACTCGAGGCACACATGAATCCGGCGTATACTATAATGCAACATAGTATGACACAACATAATACAAGTGTCAATACCATGGGTCTTTGGGGCGGAATGGAGGCCTCAGCAGAGAGTCGTGGTGTCTTTGTCTTGCGCACGTTGCGCGCGTCCTCATCGGGCTCTGGCTTCACCTGGCAGGCGTGAAGATGGTCGCGTGATTCATGTGGCTTTGTTCTCTAAATTAGGGTCCCTTTTTCGGTCCCCCAGTATTGTACGGCACCCTTGTAAACGGGACCCTAATATAGAGAACTACCCATATGAAGTTAAGTTTGTCCGGCATCGGATCAGTGGGAAGAGAAACTAGAACCCTACTGGCACTCTCAAGGGCTTACTGTAGCTTCTGCAACTCTCAAATCATGCACCCTTAATAGCGTGTCGCTTCAGAACCAGATGAGGAATTGAGCCTTCAGCCAGTAGTTGTGATGCATCTTTGGATCACCACCTTCTTGAGGATGTCTTTCCAATGGATTGCGGGGCCTAGAGCTGCGCTCTGACGCACAGCGCCAAGGCTTAGGCTCGGAGTAGATCGCTAACAACCGAGGCGGAGGCCTACAATTCTCCCATCGCTTTTTGCCCATCATTTCGACCTTGCGTGGTGCAGTCTGTCGATGTGCCCATCCAGTCTGGGTGTCCATGTGCCTGTTCTTTGTGATTTCGTCTGCCCTTGTCTAGGGCTACTATGGGCTGCTTGCCTGACTGCATGCCGTTTCGTCAATCACTCTCGCAGAATTCTTACCCTTGTGCTCACATACTCATCTATTTATTGCTCTAGCCGTCAATTAGTTGCCTGCTTACAAACGAAAAGACACTGTGCACCTCACTCCCCAGCTGTTTGTCATGTTGCTTACCTGCGTGCATGTTCAAAACTACACATGCATGTATACTCGTCTCCGAACACGCGCAGGTAGGTGCGCGTTCATGTGCATGCATGCGTCTCTGTGTGTGTGTGTGTGTGTTCGTGGTTTTTTTTGTGTGTGCATGTGTCTCTGTGTGTGTGTGTGTGTGCGTGTGTGTGTGTGTGTGTGCACGCGTCTCTGGGTGAGTGTGGTTGTGCGCGTGTTCATGTCCTTCACCCTGTCTAGCTGCATGTCTCTCTGTGTACATGCTCGCACACGGTGGGACGAAGAGAGAGAGAGAAAGAGGCGGAGCGAGCGGAGTGTGAAGACTGAGCACTGGACCCAACAAGCATCGCTCCGGTTGTCGGAAATCCGGATGCCTTCATCCTGACCTTTCATCGCTGAGTCATACAGTAGCACTCGGACACCGTGGCGATTGATAGCGTGCAGAGGCAAGGGTGGCAGATTTCGCGTGACTTTGTCAGACAGTTTTTCTGCATACCCGCAAACTCGCACCTGTACAAACGATATAACATATAGTGAATGTAGGCTTGGAATGCCTGCACCTGGTCTTCAAAACATCACATTGCGTTTCGACGGCCATACCCAA
Organism: Symbiodinium necroappetens; assembly: GCA_905231915.1. Lineage (NCBI taxonomy): Eukaryota > Dinophyceae > Suessiales > Symbiodiniaceae > Symbiodinium > Symbiodinium necroappetens. The sequence goes on along the minus strand of CAJNJA010012237.1, from coordinate 693 downwards.
ATCGTAGAACCAAAAACTTGCACCACGGGATCTCGAAAGTTCTCCATCACCTGCCTGGCATCTCCCGCAACGTGGTCAGGTGCTGCAGTTGCAGCCTCGTCGCCTCGAAAGCCGGCCACACTATACATATATATATATATGTATGTATGTATGTATGTATGTACATATATATACATATATATACATATATATACATATATATACATATATATACATATATATACATATATATATATATGTGTGTGTGCTTATGTGTGTATGTACGCATGCATGCATGTAATGCGATACTGTGTCATACTATACTATACTATACTATACTATACTATGCTGCGCTATATTTCGTTATGATATGTATATACGCACTATATTCATGGCTATGTTCATAGCTATATGTATGTTTATATCTATAATATAACACCCCTATACCATGTTATATTATGTTATGCTATATGGTATTGTATTTACTATATTTTATTGTGACACATTATTTTATGTTATACGGATTTCTTTTATTAGTTATTGTATTCTGTTGTATTTTATTACATATTTATGAAAATCTGCACTATTTTGTGCCAAATCATACTGCAATAGAACCTAACATATCATTTTATTCTTTTGTACTCTATCATACTGTACTAACTTCCACCATACTGTTCAGCATTATATATATCCGTGTGCTCGTTTTGGGGGCTG
>CAJNJA010012235.1:1324-13236 GCA_905231915.1 Symbiodinium necroappetens | reverse complement strand
TGACCGACCTCAAAAAACTTACCGGTTACCTAATCGATCACCAAGCATCCGTCCCTGCAGCACCTGACTTGCCCTGCTCGGACTGCTCGGTCTGCTTGTCGATCACTGGGTTTGCATCCTTACTGCTCCGGCGGCGGTTTCCTAGAGAGCTGACGATTAACTGTTAGGGACTTGTCTGTCTGCATGACCGACCTGAAAATATTACCGGTTACCTAGTCGATCACCAAGCATCCGTCCCTGCAGCATCTGGCTTGCCGTGCTCGGACTGCTGGGTCTGCTTCTCGATCTGAGGGTATTTATCCGGCTTGGTCAGGTTGTCGATCTTCTGGTGTTCATCCTTACTTTTTGTATTATTTTTGTATGGGTCTAAATCCTAAAGGCTAGCTGTTCGGAATCATTTAACTTATAGGCTTGACAAGTTACATGAAAAAGTTTACTTGTTACCTACTCGACCAAACGTAGATCTTGCTCGGTCCCTACTGCCAGAAAAATCTGCCCGACTCCGATAAGTGTCCGTGGCCGCACGAGTGGCTCTCTTCCTGCGCTTTGGTTCCGGCGGGCTTGCATCGTCTGCACTTTCATGTGGATCCTCGTCGTCATTGTCGGATGCTTGCGGGGATTGCTCGCAATCTTTGTCCTTCTTGTCGTCGTCATCATCATCTGAGGCTTCCACTACACTGTTTTCATTCTCCTCATCACTGGTCTCTGCAAGCTTCCACTCCTCTGCTTTTTCTGGGTCCCAGTCCTTCCACAAGGATTCTGACCCTTTTGCATCTTTGCCCAAATGAACGAGGAAGTTGTTGATCGTGGTCCCCGTGGTCGCCGGCTTGTTGCCTGTGCAATCATAGCTTGGCACTCGGCGGAACGGCACCGCACAGCAAGAACCCCGGAATCCCCGACCAAAATTTCGGTCATGACGAAACAAAATCACACTCTGCACACGAGTTGCTCAGTGTCTCGCATTCGGCCAGCTTGTCTACGCTTTCCAAGGACTTGAAAAAGAGGAAATGTGATGGCACCCGAAGCCCGAAACTGTGGGCGGCAACGCACTTCTCGGTCGTCACGTAACCGGAAGGTGTGAAGAGCACGTCTCCGGAGACAAGAACGCCCGTGACGAAGCTCAGGAGTTCATCCCACCTCGGGCTGGTCCGCCACTGTTTAGGAACACCGACTATAAACTCAAGACATGAAGATCACAACACACCACCCAACTGGTTTGTAACGAAAAGCCAAGATTCTTCGAGTCTTGTGAGAAGCTCTCCCACCCGTTCAATTCATCCACGAAAGTCCCTCCAAACAAGTTCATCACCTCGGACAGCTTGACCATGGCGAAGACACGGGCGCCTTCTCCCTGAATCTGCACCGAGCCCATGGCACCATGACCCATCAGGGAAGCCCAGGATCCACGCTTGAGGCCATACATGACCGCATCGTTGAACTTGGACTTGACACCTTCTTGTTGTGCATCGTCGAGGCCTTGCTCAGCAAGGAACGAACTCAAAGCTTGCGGATCCACCCGAATGGTTGGCTCGATCTGGTACTTCTCATTCACGGTCTCAAGCTCATGGACGACTCGCACATCCATGGCCAGTTCGCGATGGAAGTTGAAATCATTCTCCACCCTCGTTTGGACCCGGGGCTTGGCATCAGGACTTCCCTCAAACTGCTGACAAACATCTGTGATGAACGTTTTGAGGGCTCCCAACAGTGCTAAGTTCGCAATGTTGACATCCTTGCTCTCGAGTGTCATCTCCTGCAGAATACTTTGCAAAAAAAACGCTGTGTTCGATGTTTCCAAAAACATACGAAGCACAAAACTGTCGGTTGAGGCCATGTCCAACACTTTCTTGATGGGAGCTTTCTTCAGCCGCGCGATCACGGGGACTGCTCCCACATAAACTGTCATTGCATCTTCCTGGGCTGGAACTGGAACCACTTTAGTGCATCATCGAAACCACGATGGAACCCACGACTCCGAGACGCCCTGCCGACTGTCATGAGCATCATAGACTGCAGCTATTAGCCACCTATCTGTCCTAGCACTGATAGGCCAGCGTACCAAGCTTTGTGCAAGCAAGAATCAAGGCTGTCAAAAATGGGAATTGAAAGATCCTCCCACTTCTCCCCAAGCACTGATGGATCTGCGTCCGTCAGGTCAGCCATGTAGTTGCCCACCCGTCTTTTATTTTTGGCTTGTTCACCAGCAGCCCCTCCACGCTCGGCAGCTTGGACTGCACCGGCTGCTTTGGCTGCGGCTTTTGCAGCCGCCTTGTCAAGACGGTCCTTCTTTGCAGCTTCTTTGGCCTTCAGTTTGGATTGGCGATCCTCCTCGGCTCGGTTGGCCTCCGGGGCAGGTGCAATGACGATGATGCGACCGACTCGCCAAAAGAGCAATGGTTTACTTTGTTGTTGCTTTTGTGAATGTGAGCGTGCGAACTAGTTAACGGATTATTCGTAACACTCTTGCCTTGGCCTCTGCTTGCTTTGCTTTTTTGATTGCTACCTGATTGCGCTGAATCTCCTGGGCCAACGAGACCGCAGATTTGGCGATTTTCACCAAGTTCTTGCATGCTTCGTTGTGCTCGACGAAGGCACCTTCAACCTCTGCAACAGTTGGCAACATGTCCGCGTCGTTGCGGACGCAGGCGATGTGGCAACAGCACCACACAGCACCTGCAAGCTCTGCTTCCTGAAAGTAGGAATCATCATTCACTGCCGCTTGCAGCTCTGCATCGATGGTCGGATGATCCTTCGGCTCTGCCGTGGTTTGAGCCATCTGCACCTCAGCACATTTCCACATAGGTGACTGAGTGACTCTACACAAGTACTCACCAAACAATGCAATGGTCACACCTCACGCAATGTTTCAAGGTACGAGTACAGCTCAAAAGAATCAAGTGAATTGTCTACATTGCAAGTATTTCCAAGTACCACTGCAATCTTTCAAGTGCAAGACCAGCTGCAATGTCCAAACGGCTTTTCAACAGCTGCAAGTTCGCCGTGTCAGCCATTTCCCCTGCCACTTCACCATCTTGATCCCCCGAGTTGCCATTCGTCGCTGCCTCCCGGTACTACATTCGAAGGGCTTAGGATTCTAGGCGGTGTGTTTGGAATGACCGTTCGGATGGATGCCACTGCCACTCTACTCTAGTGCAAAAGCCCTAAGGCCTAAGGTAATCAAAAAACAGCTGCTTGGAATAGATTGGCTTCAGATGACATGTGAAGTTAAAGCCATCAGCAGTTGAAAGATAGATCTCCATTTTAATGGCAACAGGCACTGAAGAGTTGTGCCTGTTGGTGGTTGCTGGCCCTAAAAGACATCGACTCTTGAATTTATCTACCGTAATTTATCTGACTAAACACGTGTCGCTACCATGTACTCTTTGATCTTTGAACGGCTGTAACCCCCACATGACAGTAATTGACAGAAAGAGTGCCACATGTGTAACATGTGGCCTAGACTACGCTTCTGTTAAGAGACAGAGCATGCCTCTTGCAACACCTGTTTGCCGACATCGATGGCTTTGGCGAGCTGGTTGATCATGTCATTGTACAGGCGGAGTGACATTCGCCGAGAATTGATTGCAGCTGTCACCGGACATGCTCCGGCCCCTGAAGTCTTTTTTGCAGGCGGCGCAGTTGGATTCATGTTGGCACCCTTGCCCCTGCCCTTAGACCTCCGTGGAGCTGAGCCCGCAGCAGTTGCACTGCCACCGGCAACTGAGCTCGAAAACACTCCATCATCGTCGTCCGCCAAAATGGCTGCAGCACGCTCTTTCATAGTGGCCTGCAAAGTTGCCACCGATTTCTCATTCGGTGACTTTTGTGGTGCTGATATTGCATCTCATCGCTGCGGAATGGTCCTGTGGCGGACATAGGTTGAGTGGTTCAGCACACACGTGACATGACTCACATGACCACCAATGACCAAACTTGACGAAACCATAATTCGAACAATTGGAACAAACAGACTAATCCAACACTCAGTCAGGGTGGGGTCTATTCTTCATGCATAATGCACGGCAGGTCCTCGTAATCCGTGTTCCGCTTCTTGCTCGGCATCTTGACATACAAGCACCAGACCTGCAAACAAGTTGCAAAAGAAAGCAATAATGCATCAGTGTGTTGTTGTGTGATAGCGATAGCAAACAAAATGGAATACGGCGCATGGCACCTTCTCTCCCGTAGCTTCTCCATCATCGCCAAGCTTGTCCATCTGTATGCGATCCACGGCTTTAGCGTTGAAATCGGACTTCCACTTGGCATGCGCGCCTTTCTCTGACAAACCTTAGATGTGGAGACGCCAACGACCATACATACAGCACCAACACAGCACAGTGCACTTTAACATCATCATGTCAGTCAAACAGCGCTGATATCGTGGTGCATCTTTCTGAAAGTATTCCATGGAGTCTTCCATGCAAAGAGGCACCCACTCGCATCCGGTTTCCTTTCGATGACCCTCCGTCCTGACTTCCTCGACGGATGCCCAATTGAAGGGTTTGGGTGCATCAGCCGACGGCCTTCCAATTTTCTTTGTTTGCCTTATGCCAGCAAGCAGCTGTCGCAACCAGAACGAAAGTACATATTTAAGGTTCAACCTTTTACATGGCAACATGACACCACGACAGGACTGACAGGACATCTGATTCTCGTCGTGGCACCCGGCGAGCCAAGAATGAAAATGAGCTGTGCATGTTGCTTTGTCATTGGCCAGCATATCCTGCATGACCTTCCCCTTCCCCGCTCTGACCGCTTGGTCGCTGAACTGACGATGTTTATTGGAATCTTTAGTGCACAAGACCAACTTCGCATTCAACTTGGCTTGGACCGGGGTTCCACAACCATCACATGGCACCATCTTCGGTGCGATGCGGAGTGTCACTGTGCTGTCACGACCGCATTTGCCTGGGCCTTCTGGGTGGCGAGGCGGGGTACCAGATTCGGAATCCCGCGAAGGCCTGAGAGCCGCCTGCTCGCGCCTGGCTTTGATTGCCGCATCTGAAAGGTCTGGCATTTCGAAGTACTCCGGGTCCAATTCCTGGTCAACGCCGAGTTTGGCATCAAGGTCCTCCCCATCCTTGATGTCACGCATGTCGACATTCTGTTGGGGATGGGGTTCCAATTGCTGATTCTCTGTTGGACCTGCGTTTCTGCCGTTGTCGGGGGCCTCATCACGACGGCCCGCTGCAACCACAGCTGCACTTTGCTCTGCCATGGGTGAAACGAAGTGGTCACAGTGCTGCACAGATACAACACACGTTGTATCAGTTTGCAGGTGTGCACTGACCCTGAGTACTGGGAGTCGTGCTACGCATCATGCACATCATGCATAAGGACGTGCGAACCTTGAATCGTATTGCTGCTCTGCTGTACTCTCGCAACATGCCACTTCAAGACTTCAAGCCTAGAGAGGCCTAGAGACACCCGGAGAAGACCGTTCACTCGTCGCAAAGTTGCAGGCACACACGGGCATTTACATGTGGAGTCAACACACTTATATTCGATGCAATTTTCCCAGCCTCAATCAAAAATCAGAGTCCGTCCAAAAGTGTTGGCGAGCAGGCTCCGACTTATGAGGCTCATGCTAGCACATCCACACTGTCAAAGCATCACAGCGTTTTGATGGTAGCACACCATGTCGCGTGCACAGCTCCCACCACGAAGCAGTGCGTGGCCTGGGCTGTGTGACTGTGCGGCAATCAACCCACACACACACAAACTCACACACGCCCGAAATGAACACATGCAGGAAGTCAACACAAGAATTTTCATCAAGTAACATTGCCTGCCATTGGTTGAGACCGGCATCAGAGGGTAACCATCTAAAGTGTGGCCACGGTGTGTGTCAGGTCAAGGAGATCTGCGCTGACCACATTGGAACCCGCCTTTGTTTACCTTGCACCAGCAAGCGGTGTAGCAGCTAGAACAAAATTACATATTTAAGATTCAATCTTTCACATGGTTCACATGTCACACGGCACAGACAGGACATCGGATTCAAGTCGTGGCACCCGGCGAGCCAAGAACGAAAGAGACCTGTGTATGCTCGTTTGTCAGTGGCCAGCATGTCCTGCATGACCTTGCCTTTCCCCGCTCTCGCCGCTTCAACCATGAACTGACGATGTTTCTGGGTATCTTTAGTGCATAAGATCAACTGCGCACCCAACTTGGCTTGGACCGGGGTTCCACAACCATCACATGGCACCATCCTCGGTGCGATGGGGAGCGGTGTCACCGATTGCGTGGTGCTGCCAGGATTGCCTTGACCTTCTTGTTTGACGAGGCGGCGGGGAATCCGGTGAAGGTGTGAGATCTGGCATCGTCGGCGCAGCAGCTTGCAGGTGTGAACTGACCCTGACCACTCGGAGCTGAATCGTCCTGATGTTCTGCTGTACTCTCACACCAAGCCACTTCAATACTGCAAGCCTAGAAACACGCGGAGAAGGTCGTTCATTCGTCGCCAAGTTGCAAGCACACAAGTGGGTTTACGTTTACATGCGGACTCAACACACTTATATATCTTCGATGCAATTTTCTCAGCCTCAATCAGAATCAGAGTCAGAGTCCGTCCAAAATTGTCGATGAGCTCGCCCGCACTTATGAAACTCATGCTTGCGCATCCACACTGCCAAAGCATCACAGCGATTTGATCGTAATCAACCATGTCGCATGCACTGCTCCTACGACGGAGCAATGCATGGCCTCGGCTGTGTGACCGTGCGCACAAACACATACTCACACACAGACCTGACATGAACACACACACACACACGCACACACACACACAGAGGCAGGAAGTCAACACAATAACTTTCATCAAGTAGCATTTCCTGCCATTCTTTTGAGCCCGGCATCAGAGGGTAGCCACTTAAAGTGTGGCCACGGTGCGTGCGACGTCAAGGAGATGTGCTGCGACCACATTGGTACTCCCATCAGTGCCATGTGTTCCTACAACAAGGCCAAGGGCGATTCTACTGGCCGTCGGGCATCCGGGTCATCTAGAACTAATTGCCTTTCAACTCTAGAGTGGCACTGGGACTGCCGATGAGCGAGCCTTGGCCAGGAGAGGGCGCTCTTCAGGATCCGGGCCCTTTGTGTTTCCAGAATCGCCACTTTCGAGTCGCATGCGCCACATTAGTCCTCCTTGAAGCAACGTAGGGACATACTTATTCATGATGGGCCGATTGTGCGGATTCTGTGCGAGGTTGATCACAAGGCATGGCTCACCTGCAACACCGAACACCACCTCATGTGATCTCAACGGAAACTAGGTCTGCTTGTTGTACAAAACTGCAAAGAAAAGCACACTCGATCCGGGCCACCTTTCTGTCCATAATCTTGAGCCTTCTTCATACATCTGTAATGTTTCAACCAAGTGGGCTTGGCACCTGTGGCCGAAACAAACCATGCAGAACATCCAAGATATCATGGAACAATGATTTGAAGTGTGACATGTACGAGTCGCGCGCCTGACAGCAACTCCGCAAAGCTTGATGATAAAGGACGGAAAAGGCGATGCGCCTGTCTCTCTCGTTCTGCTCGAACCTCATCCTGCACTAACGACACTGTTGTAAATTTACACGGACCACACATATTGCAAGAACTTGTTCAACCCTAGCCTCGGGGGCACAGAACAAAGTTGCCACAGGTAGATTCGGCCGGCAATACAACTAGGAGATGGCTTGGGTGCCGTTGAACCCCAGGGTTGATGAGCATCTCTTCGTCAGGATCGTATATTGCCTCACACAGAGACACAACACTACACATGGAAACAGGCCTCTCCATCGAACTGATGTCAGCAAGCTGGAACTGGTGATCACAACAGTCACGAGTCACAATGAAGTCGCTTGTTCCTCAACCGTTGGGATACACCCACTACGGGAGCCTATGGAAGCCCAGAGCAGGGTGCTGGATATCTTCCAGCACTCATCACCACCGTTCACCACCACTCAAACTATCAGTCACACGACAACACGAGGCTAAGACAAATATCTAACATGTCATCATTCACACAATTCACACATGATCATTCGTACACTGTCACAAGACCAAGGAAAGGGGAACACATTGAGTGCAGAATGACAAACAGAATAGCAAATGCATTGCATCAGCAGGGCACAGGGGCCCAACAAAACAGTTATGTTTATTTACACATCTTTCTGGTGGACGGGATGCAGTTGAGGCACGTAGGTTTGAGCTGTAGCCACTGCATACACACTTACGGTAGTGTCTTCTGTCAGCCAGGTTGCCGGGGACGTACAGATGGCCAACCGAACATGTTCTGACTCAGTAGCCAGGTTTCCCCTGACATGTTCAAGCTCGTTCGGAGCGCCCGTTGCGATCGCACGTCCGTGGTTGGGGGTGCGAACTTGTGAACCTGATACATGTCGCCCAGAAATTCTTCAAACACCCAGTCGGCGAAGCTGCTGGTACACTCGTGAACCACCAAATCCTGAATCTGCAAACATGTTTCAATACTGTACACAACAACTCAACAAGCTGCACTGCACTCACTGCAGTGTCACTGTGACTGACAAGAAGTGAACCCTAAACCTAAACCCCTATAACCCTAAACCCTTAAAACCGTAAACCCCCAAACCCTAAACCCCTCAACCCCTGAGACCCCTACACCCCTGAAACCCTAAATTCATAAATCCTTAAACCCTTACCCTTATAGCCATAAACCCTAAACTCCTAAACCCTGAACCATTAAAGCCCTAAACCACCAAACCCTAAACCTCTAAACCCTTAAACCCCTAAATCCCTAAACCACTACCCTTAAAATCATAAACCCCTCAACCCTAAACCCCTAAATCCTCAACCCAGAATCTACTGCAGACTGAGACTGCTGATTGACAGCACAGGTACGGGCCCGCTATGGCGGACACTTGCAAGCCACATTGCCAAATGTCGAGACGTGGGTCCCAGCAGCCCCATTCGACTGCCTGATTCACAATCAGTATCAAGTAATATTTTGGATCGGTCGAACGTTCTATTTTACATAATACACAAAGTACGAGCCTATTACCTCACCCTCCTTTGGACTTTGGAATCTTCTAAACCAGTTGGAGATCTCAAGACTGATTTGCAGAGTAGCTGCCTATGACACTAAAGTCTGTGCAGCTGGACCCTGCAACAAAAACCACGAACGGCTTCTTGGAATCTGTGGTGTCCGCGCATCCGCTGGCAGAGCCAGCAGCATCATGATCAAGAACATCCGACCGCTTGGTCGTAGCAGCAGTGGCAGCCACTGCATAGCCGTACGGTGTCATGCACTCCTGATCGAACCGGCTAAAGATAAGAAATATCCTCCGTTTTCAGTTGAATTTTTTTTAGGAAAAACACAGTGAACAGCCAATCCCCTATTAACACCACCCACGCGACTGCTCCTGTTTGTGTGTTGCACACATAGCTTTGATTGTCATGCAGGCTGGATCTTTCAGGATATCCATGTACGATCGAAGCAGTCTGACACCGTAGTCGGACTTCATCTGGTTCTCTTCTGCGCTGCCAGACTCTGCATCGCCCATGCCTGGGCGGTTGTGCGACAGTGGCAGTGGCAGTGGCCGAATATCTAACGAACATGATGTGGCACTTCCTAGACTTCAAGCTCAACCCCTGTCAATGTCCCTCGATCAATGCCTGACGAAACAACATCAATGAGAACTGGCACTGTGACACTATGAATACATGAGTGATCTCCGTTCCGCTCAGATTGAGATACCAAGTAACTTACCATGAAGTCGAGTTCGTGTTGTATGACTGTATGGGCTGAAGTCATCCCTTGGCGAGCTGTCTCGGTGATGAAGAGCTCGAGGTCGTCCAAGACATGCAGCGGCTTGAAATCCTTACAGACTCAAGTCTCTGTCCAAAAGCGAAGCATTGCCTCTTTACACTGTACACCATGATACAATACTGTGCAGGAAGAATGTCATCGGTGTAACAAACGAGCACACATCACTCACACTCACTTTCTGGAAACATGCACATAAGACGATGCGATAACAAGGCTCGTCGTTGAGATTCATGAGGACCTTCTGGCACATCTTGTTGTTCTCACAGCACGTAACACACTGCGCACTGACCTTCTTCCCAACTCCTCAGGGCACAAGAAGATTACAAGGAAATATGACACACAGGCCGATGATTCAGACTCAGAGATATGTAGAATTTCAAGTAGCCTACACCGATCGTCCCCTATCTGAAATATCAGTCCTGTAGCGGTCGCCAGAGCTGACAGCATCAGTTTCAAAGAAGTAGCCCCACTACCACTTCCACCATAAGATTCATGAATCTCGGTTCTGTGTTTTTCCATAAACTCTCGGCAAGATCTTCCATATGATGTCAACCTTCCTGACTCATCCAAACACAGAATTTGTGCGTAGCGTTGCGGCCACTGGTACAGGTCCGCAAGAGTGCCGGGTCCCAGCGGCCACGAAGCCTGAGTGGGCAGAGTGAGCTGAGGTGATAAAGCAAAATACGTTTAATGTAGTATAATTAATGGTAGGGTTGAGCCTAGAGGTTTGAGTTCGGCTCTGGGATTAAGAAGCGAAGTTGAAATGATTCCAAGAACAAGCAACATAATCACATTATTTGCCATTGGAACTATGGCACTGTGGTCCCCGCAAAAAAACTTTTATCCTGAGCTTACGTTTCGAAGCACAAGGTTACAAGGTTTAGCAAGAATTGAGAGCATTGCGGCATGCGGCATGACCAATCCCAAAATCCGAATACAGGGGACACGGACAAGCTCGCGACATGCCATGTGATCTAGGACTTCCAAGCTCGAGTGTACAAGACAAGTCGGCATCACAATATCACATGTGACATGTGAAGGATTGAGAATTGCTAGGTATGATGATAATGAATCAAACGAGTGCATGTCGTCAGTCGTGAGAAAGCGTCGGCTCACACGCTCACACATGGTTGCCTCCATCGTCCCTTCCTCAGATCGCCGGACCGCACAAATCATACATGCCACGCATTCCATGGTCGCGCCTGACTGCATGTCGACAAAAACAATGGGTTAGCATTTCATATTTAATCAATCCTTGCTGTCAGACGTAGCAGCATACATGCATGATCGTGATCGTTGCCACCGAAGCAGATTAGTTCGTTGGAATCAACAATTCCAAGGCATTCCGTCTTGCTTTTTCCCTTGGTCTCTCTGAGTCTGAGTTTTGCACCTGAAAACCATATACCTTTGTATTACTTTGTATCCATGTCTCGGTTTCTCTGGAAGTTATCAGAAGCCGCGCCGCAGAAGGCCATCAAATCCACAACAGGACCCTTATAAGCTCCAAAGTTCCTCCCGGCATGTCGCTATTAAAATACCTTTAGTCAACTCGGCCTTGCCCACAATTCTATCACCCCTAACTAAGTTTCGGACCTCCTGAACCCGTACAGAGCTCGATCGCTCGATCGACTCGATATAACCCATCCCGCTCTGGAGACGACCCAATGCAAGAAGAAACACCTCTGGAAAACACAGTCAATACGTTGCTTCGGTACACATAGGAGCTAACACGAAGGCGCTTCAGAAACCAGTGACAGTGGCATCCCAAGATGGCCTAGACGAAGCATGTGGCACCATAATCCTCAAGGACTCTGTCTGACAACCCCAGGCCCAAGGCCCAAGGCGTAGAGTTCTGGTGGTGGACAGGAGCTTCAGGCTCGAGTCGCTCGAGCCCACAATGGCCCACAACCCGAAGGGAAGCCTAATCCACAATCCAAAAACCATGATAACACTAAAAACCTCAAAACCCCAAACGGCCCTGAACCCTACACCCTAAACCCTACATCCAGAATCCACAACAACGTGAGCAGCAGCAGCAGCAGCAGCAGCAGAAGTAATGTAGAACGAAGTCGTACTAGTCGCAGTCGTCGTCGTACTAGTAGTAGCAGTACTA
>CAJNJA010012234.1:0-13236 GCA_905231915.1 Symbiodinium necroappetens | reverse complement strand
GGGTTTAGGGGTCTAGGGCTTTGGGGCTGCGGTCGGGGGTTGGCGCTGAGGGCCTTCGAGCGCTTAAGGGTTGTTCGGTGTGTTGGGGGAATTCAGGGCTAAGGCTGAGCTCACGGGGCCCCCTAAACCCTAAACTTTAAACCCTCAAACCTAAAACCCCGAAACCTATCCCCTAAACCCTAAACCTCGGCGGAGGCTCTTCCGGGAACCTTCTGCGGGCTTTGCATTTAAGAGGAGGTCGGGCCTTCGCCATGAAAGCCTCAAAACAGTTCATAAAAAAGACCTATAGAAGTCTTGTTGACTGCCTCCCTCCCTCCTCCCTCCCTGCCTCCCTCCGTCGGTTACAAGACGCGTACAACCACCGAACACTTGTTTTGAGGGTTCAAGGTTAAGATAATAAATCAAGATAGGATTTCGGGGTACATTATACTAGAGTTGTTTTCAGAAACACTCAGGCACAGCCTTCCCTTTGAGGATTTGCCAATGAAGCTGCTGCACCTTTCAAAAGCAAAGGTCCAACCATGGGTCCCAACAACGACAGGAAGACGAGCTCTTCACATGGGATATGCTCAACTCTGCACTTGCATGTCCAAAACCCAGCAACCCTCATGGAACCCGTCTAGAACCCTTACGGAACCCTTCAAGGGACCTAGTCTCTTCCATCCAAAACGGCGTTTAACCCCAGAACTCTCATCTACATCCGACGCCAGAAAGCCCTACACCCAAAGGGGTGTAGGTTTTAGGGTTTAGTTTAGGGTACCCCCCTGCACTCCAAGACCTTACTAACAAAATTCGCAAGCCATAACACCTACACCGTAAGCCCATGAAAAATCCTACAAAGAAACGCCGAGAACTCTCCAGCCCCACACCAAAACCCCACCCACGTAGACAAACCCTAAACCCTAAACCCCTAAACCCCTAAATCCTAAACCCTAAACCCTTTTAGAGGTTTAGGGTTTGGGGTACCTTAACCCAGTGCAAAAAAACCTTCGGAGCCACCTCCCAAAGCTGCTCAACACCCCCAAAGCCCGCTTGAAGCAGCAACGGGCGGAACAGAGCCTTGTCTCCCATCTCCCCATGATCCTGTGGCTCGTCTTTAGGGTTTAAGGTTTAGGGTTTAGGGGTCGTTTAGCGTCGTCTAGCCGGGCTTCTAGACGGTCCACTTCTTAGTCTTGCTTGCGTTCTTCATCTGCATTTTCGTCTGCCATCTTGTTCAGAGCTTGGGGTGCTTGCTGTGGCGCATAGGTTCAGGGCATGAGGGATTCACGGTTTCGGGTTGAATCCCCAAACCCGAAACCCGAAACCCGAAACTCTAAGCCTACTGTAAAGAACTGGAGGTTTTCCAGAGGGCAACCCCTAAAACCCCCAAAGCACAGCATCAAAGCCATGGCATAATTACTCTACTCGACTCCGAGAGGCGCCCCAGGCCCCAAGAAAATCTGACAAGAAGCCCCAAGCCGCAGCCTAAACCCCAAACCTTAGGGTTTAGGGTTTAGGGTTTTCTAGACCTCCCAAAGCCCAAACTTATCCGCCCCCTGAACCCCGAAATGTGCTCTTGAAACCTACAAGCCGTGTCTGAATCCTACCCCACACCCGAACGCCAAAGAATGTTTGAACAAATTCCTATTCCTATGCCCCTAAAGCACATAAGAAAACCGTAGAAGGTCTGCAAAACCAACAGAAAGCATTTACTAGCCCATAATTAAAAATCCTATCGGAAACCTTGCATCACAGAACGGCAGTCAGCCTAAACCCCAAACCCTCAAACCCTAAAACCCGACTAAACCCCTCTTAAAGCCCGTGCAAACCTCATGGAACCCTTCCCCACACCTTACAGAATGCTTACAAAAACCCTTCTAGCAACCCTCGCCCCACCCCCCCCCCCTGGTCTCAGCGCGTCCTTGGGAAGCACGCCGACGCACGCAACATACTCTTCGGCCACGGTCTCGATTTTTGTCACCTGATTTGTTTGGATTTCAGGCTTTATGATGCAAGGTTTCGGGCCCTAAGCCCTAAACCCGAAAGTTTCGGACCCTAAGCCATAAACCCTAAAGTTTCGGACCCGAAAGTTTCGGACCCTAAACCCTAAAGCTTCGGACCCAAAGCCCCAAACCCTAAAGCTTCGGATTTGCAATTTGTGGCTCAGGGCTCCGGGTGTCGGACAACGGTTTCGGATTCGGGGTCGGCGAGTTGAGGGTTTAGGGTTCAGGGCTTTGTCAGCTTACAATGTCTCATGGGTTGAGGGCTTAGGGTTGAGGGTTTAGGGTTTGGGGTTTGGGGTCTAGGGTTGAGGGTTGAGGGTTTAGGGTTGAGGGTTGAGGAGCTTAGGGTTTAGGGTTGAGGGTTGAGGGTTTAGGAGCTTCAGGCTCCTGGCGGTAATATAGGCACTTGCTCTCGGACTTGTGGCTCCCTTCATGGCATCTACAAACAAGGCCGTTCCACAAGATCGAAGCAAAACTCAAGCCTGCTATATAAGCGGATTCGTCCGCGTATCCGAAACTCCCCAAGCTTCGATTTTAGACCCTTGAGCACCCTACGCTTCGGAGAAGATCCCGAAATAGGGAGACTTAGGCCTGCAAGGGCCCAGGGCTAGGTTTTAGGCTGCACCAAACTCCTAACACGGCTAACCCCGCTCTATAGACTGAAACGAAATTAGCAAATTCGGGTACGCTGAAATGGCGATCCCCCCCTGCACCCTGCCCCTCCATAATAAAGCCCTGTTCAATCCCTATGAACAGAACAGGGTTTAGGGTTTACGGTTGATGATATAAATCCTGCATGACCCAAAATAGGGAATATACCATAATTCCCATAGTTTAGGGCCCTTAAGGTAATGTAGGATTTATATCATCAACGGTATGGGTTCTATCACCAAACGAGTTCGGAAGCCCAAAACCCAGCCTGATACTTTGCACAGATCTCGTCCATCCTCCCGAAGATCCTTGCGCCGCGTTTCAGGGCTTTGGATGTTTAGAAGGTCTAGAGAGTTTTCAATAAGGTTCAGGGTTTAGGGTGTGGGATGCTGGGTGCTGGGGTTTTGGCTTCGCTCTGTGTTGTTTAGAGTTTTGATTTTTAAGGCTGAGGGCTTCAGGGTACCCCTAAACCCTCAACCCCAAACCCCTAAACCCTAAACCCCTTTAACTCTAAACCCGGCTTCAGGGTTTAGGGTTTCGGATTTCAGGTTTAGGGTTTGGCAATACTTTTCAGCGCTACCATTGAGGGCTTAACGCTGAGGTGCTGGGATGTAGCTTTTGAGGATGTTGGGCTACTGGTTCCTGTGCGGTTTGGGTAGGAAATTTCTGGTACCTCAGGGACAAAGGTTGAAAGCTTCAAGCTTAGATGGAGTGAATGCAAAGATTCGTGAGTCTCATTTGTGATTATCGGGTCCGCAAAGGCGTAAACTACGGCTGATGATATACATCATGCATTACCCAATTATTCCCATAGTTTAGGGTCCTTAAGCCTCAACCCTAAACCCTAAACCCTCAACCCTAAACCCTAAGGTAATGCAGAATTTCTATCATCAACAGTAACGACCCCTGCAAGCCCGCTCTGTCACTCTGCTGTTGTGCCACCGGTTGCACCATCTTTGGAACCTGAGGCCTTGCCAACCCAGGTTTAGGGTTTTAGGGTTTTGGGGTTTAGGGCTTAGGGCTTAGGGCTTAGGGTTTAGGGGTTTAGGGTTTTAGGGCTTCGGGTTTAGGGTTAAGGGTCTTGGGTTTAGGGTTTTAGTGTTTAGGGCTTAGGGTTTAGGGTTTAGGGTTGCGCACAGATCTGGCACCCGTCTTGGGTATGCGCCTGCAATGTAAATCCTGCGAAGAGGCCTTGCGACACTTAGAGTCATCTTTGGGATCACGGCCCAAAGCTTGGAAGCTGAGTGGGTTGAGGGCTCAGGGTTTAGCCGATAAATATCACTTGAACGACTCGTGCATGAAATCCCAAAGCGAAAAGAGCCTATCCAACCCCAAATAAGCCTATAGAATCCCAAGAAGGGCCCTAAGGATCCAAAGCCCCCAAAACAGATCTTTAAACCACGAACCTCCAAAATACTTTAAGCCCGGCAGCTGGTTGAGGTCGGCCAGCGTCTTCTTCGGATCCATGGAATGAGCAGAGTCGTCGATGACGATTAGGACGAAGAGAATCGTGACCTAGTTTCTCGGAAGTTTAGGGTCTCGGGCTCAGGGCCAAAGCAAAGCCTCGTTACCTAAACCCTAAACCCTTGGACCCTAAACTTCAAGACCTGGACGTGCTGAAACCATGAATGGCTTTTCGCCCGGGCTCATGGCCTTTTAGGCCCTAAACCCGAAACCTTCGGTACTGCCCCCATACAGCAACAATACAGTAGCAGGCTATAATAGAGCTACTTTTACGGCATTTTACGGGACTTATATCCATATGATGGATATTCATATTACTCAACTCTTGCTGAGTGGGGGCAGTATCTAAGCTAAGCCCTAAACTTTTAACCCTAAGTCTAGGACGTCTTGTTTTGGACGGCTGGCTTCTATACTCTCGAGCTTCACAAAAGCCTTGTGAAGTGTTGTAATAAATTCACATGGGCCTGGGGGTTGTATTCATTGTAGGGTTTACCTTAACCCCTAATAACCTACCGTTTAAGGACTCAAATCCTAATAAGGAACCCTGAAAAAAGTAGGTTATTTGGGGTCCTGGTAGGGCTTGGGGCCCTGAGGGGCTAGTTGCAGGCTCAAGATGCTACAGGTTGCTTTATGAGGACGCGCGGCGTGGGTGTTCAACATTTTCATACTTCCGAGCATCTTCTACCAAGTCTTCGGATCCTTGCGGTAATAAGCAATCATGTATGCTTCGCCCTCTTGGAGTATACTGCAATTCGTTTTGGTTTCGAGAGGGTCTTATCGTAGAAACCCAAACCCTAAACCCCCTAAATCCCCAAAACCCCCTAAACCCTAAAACCCCCGTTACACCCTAAACCCTAAACCCCCTAAGCCCCAAGCCCTCAGCCCCCCCTAAACCCTAAGCCCCGTAAACCCTAAACCCTAAGCCACCCCTCATCGAGACCTTGTAAAAACCTGACAGAACCCCTTGCTGGAGCCTCGTCGGGCCCCTGCAGGGACCCTTAAAAGACACTTCGGTTGTTTCGGTTTTCGGGCTTTGAGGGTTTTGACGGTTTAGGGGGTTTAGGGTTTAAGGGTTTAAGGTTAATAAGCCTAAACCCTTAATTTAAGCGTTGGGCTTAGGGCTTAAGGGGCCTGGACCCCCCCTCTACAAGGCCTTTACAGGACCCGTAAGCTACGTTCTGGTTCCATAAGAGGGGGTTCCCTTTAATTAAGGGTACTTCTGTCATAGGGCTCCCTTTGAAAGGGCGATTACAGAGTTTCCGGGTCTCTGCTGCAGCTCGGGCCAGGATACTCGCTCTATCGGATCTGCGATGGTCTCCTCGCGCAGCATGCGGGGGATGACGTACGTGGGCACCTGAGCATTGGGAGTTAGGGCTTTAGGGTTTTAGGGTTTAGGGTTGAGGCTCAAGGGCTTCGGGCTAACCGGGCTTATACCGTTTAGGGAGTTGAGGGCATCTAGGGCGTCTAGGGGTTGTAGGCTTTAGGGCTGATGGGCTCAAGCTTTGAAGAGGTTGTTGTTTAAACAACTTTTGTTTGTCAGGGCTTCCGACGAGGGCAAGCTTCTTCGTGAGTGGTTACAAGAGGTTCTCGCTTACGGTGCTTTTGTACTCTAAGAGCTTTGCAACATTCAGGCGATAAGCCTTACAAAGCATGCTTTAAGTTTCCCGGAGAATGAACAAAGCTTCATTACTTGTTTAGGTTTGGAGTTTAGGGCTTTTCCTTCTAAAGTGTGATGACTTTTACGTCTGCCGAAGCACACACGCGTGGTGGTTGAAGCACGACGGGGTTTGGGGTTTAGGGTCTAGGGATTCGGTTAGCCGTTGGGATTGGAAAGGGATTATACGGACTCCAACGAGTCAAAGACGACCTGCTCTACTACCAAGTCAAAAAGAAAGCTTCACGACTTTGGGCGGCTTTGGTACTCTAAGCCCTAAACCCTAAATCTACACCCCAAAGTTTGGGGTGTTGGGGTTTCGGATCTTGTGGATTCTGTTAGCAAGCAAGTTCTTGGCTGTATCGAATCAAACCAAAACCGCACCGGAAATCCGTGGAGCCATGCTACACCCTGTTCATCTACACCGAAAAAACCCATCCCCATGCGACGATTTTCGGGTTAGGCTTTAGGCTTTAGGCTTTAGGGTTTTGGGTTTAGGGTTTAGGGGTTTAGGGGTTTAGGGGTTTAGGGGCTTAGGGGTTTAGGGGTTTAGGGTTTAGGGTAGTAGATCTAGATACCTTCTGAAACCTTATGGACCAAGAACCCTTGAGACAGGACCATGGAAGCACACAGAGCTACTTTCTCAAGCTTTCGGAGGCGGAAGCGCCATGAAAGCTTGCCTTTGCCCGTAGATCCCCTCCCTCAACACTGACTCCTACCAGCTTATGAATTGTTTAGGGCTTAGGGTTTAAACCCTGTAACCTTCACTCAGCTCCACAACCTTCCCCAATAAGCCAGGGAAGTTCAAGGTTTAAACTTCCATATTGCCGCTAAGTTGTAAGAACCCAACAAATTTAAAGATTAAACTTTCAGACTGCTGCTAAGATATAAGAACCCAAAATGTCATACAGGTTGGGTCTTAAAAACCAATCGCTAGACCCTAAACCCTAAAGAGAACTAAGCAACAGCGACAGCAGCGGTGCTCAGCAGCCGAGGGGCCATTCCGTCGAAGACGTTGTAGAGATCCTCGAGGACCTTTTTTTTCATAACTTCGAAGGGGCTTCGTGTCTTTCTTTCCCTTTTTGGGGTTTGGGGCTTGGGGTTTTAGGGTTTAGGGCTTAAGGGTTTAGGGTATCAGGTTTAGGGTTTAGGGCTTATATATTGGTTTGAGTGGGAGCTTAACACAACAAGTCACAACAAGGAGCTTGTCCTTTAGGGCCTTGGCTGTTCTGGCCCATTGAGTTCCTCGCGGCCTCACTCGGGTTTGGCTCGGAGTTTCGTAGGGGCTTCACGAGATTGGTCATCTTGCCAAGAGGGTCCATATACACTGCTATAATGGAACGAGGTCCCCTAAAACCATGATTAGCATGGTCTTTCGGGTTTCAGGTTTTGGGTTTGGGGGTTTGGGATCTAAGGTTCAGGGTTTAGGCCCCTACATTTGATGTGCTCCAGCCTGGAACCATGGCACCAACAGTGTGGAGGATTTAAAGCTTTGTGGCTATCCCATAAACTGCAAAGCCCTAAACCTAAATCCTAATACCTGAACCCCTTCACTTTGAACCTAAATCCTAAACCAGGTGC
Source organism: Symbiodinium necroappetens (assembly GCA_905231915.1). NCBI lineage: Eukaryota > Dinophyceae > Suessiales > Symbiodiniaceae > Symbiodinium > Symbiodinium necroappetens. The sequence goes on along the minus strand of CAJNJA010012234.1, from coordinate 5,904 downwards.
GAGAAGAAGCCATGCGGACCGCTCCCAACCCTTACGACCTAGAGAAACACGGCCTAGAACCCCAATATCGGTGCCTTAAGAATTAGAACAAGGCTTTGGGGTTTAGGGTTTTGGGTTGGTTTAGGGTTTAGGGTACCCAATATAGATGCTGTAATAGTTACAACATGGTCTTGGGGCTCATTGTACTGAAACAACCTTAGGAATAATATTGGCAATTACTCAGGGTGCCACATAAAGGGATGCCGGCCCTTAAAGACAAGGGCTGTTTTAAGCACGGGCCTGCATTCATTGCACCTTCACCCTGCAACCTTGAAGCCCTAAACCCTCCACCGACATACGAATCTTGCAGCCCCCTATGGTCCTAACCCGCAAACGCTGAAGATTGAATCGACAACTGTCCCTAAATCCCAAACCCTAGACCCTAGATCCCAATGCCCACATGCCTTTTTCTCCTCGTAGTCGATGCGAAACTGCCGGCGGAGTCCCTGCGAAGCGATCTCGTCAAGTAGCGTCCACGGTTTCAAGGGATCAAGATTGAGGAGGGTTTAGGGTGTAGGGTTTAGGCGGTTTAGTTTTTTACGAGTCCGGGGTGAAGTGTTGAAAGAGCCTTGTGTTGAGGGTTTGACGGCCTAGTCCTTTTTTGCATGAGAAGTTGATGGGGCTCGGATTCCCTAAATTCAGAAGCCGGCGGGCTCAAATGATGACTCAGAAAACCTCTACCTGTAACTCTCGTTACCTACAGTTTAGCAGAATTTCCCCCTAACTAGTCGCTAAAACCCGAAAAACTGTAGGTACCTTGAATCCCAGCCATGCCTCCAAACACAAACCTCAAACCCGAAACGCCAACACTAAAGCACACGAAAACCCGATGCAGAAATGCAGGGAAACGCCCCGAAGCGGCCCTATAACTCATAAAAACACACAAACAGAGATCCTAGTAGAACCCTTCTCATACAATCCTTATACAGAACCGTTCCGGAACCCTACAGTAAACGAACCTTAATACAAGTCTCCTAGAGCCATGTCAGACGCTCGCATGAAACCTCGGTAGAGCCCTGTGGAATCGTATGAGAACCTTGAAACACCCCATCGTCTAAAATCCTAAACCCTAAACCCCTAAACCCCAAACCCTAAACCCTAAACCCTAAACAACCCGTCAGAGCAAAGCAAAAGTAATGTTGGCCCTGGCCGGTGCCTTCTCGAGGAAGTATTTCCTGAGGCCACCACGGGGTACAGAAAACAGGGGCCCCAATGACTTGAATAAGGCTGATGTAATGATTCTGCACGGATTTCAGGCGTAAGGGTTCAGAGTATAGGGGCCTGAACAAAATAGAATAGGGCCCTGGACTGTACCCTAATGCAATTTGAACCGGGACAGCAAGGGATCAGGATTTAAACCAGAAGTCTCTTAAAGGAACCCTAAACCCCCAACCCTACCCTTAACGGTTCCTTTAAGGGCTCTTTGAGGGATACCTTTAAGGGCTCCTTTAAGGGTCCTTTTGAAGGGATGGGGCTTTGGGTTCAGAGATTTGCTTGAATTGTCAGGGGCTGTGAGGTGTTCAGGGGTTACAGACCTTGTCGGTTTAGGGTTTTAGGGTTTTAGGGTTTTAGGGTCTAGGGTTTAGGGTTTAGGGTTGTAGGGTTTAGGGTTTAGGGTTTTGGGGTTTAGGGTTTAGGGTAGACGGGGCGTCGTTTTCGGGATTAGGGCGCTCATGATTAAGGTTTTAGGTCTGGCCCAGTGGTTCTGCGTTTCCCCCTTCTTGCTTCCTTCCTGGTTTAGGGTTTAGGGTTTGGGGTTTGGGTTTAGGGTTTAGTCATCTCTGCCACCCTAAGCCCTACACCCTAAACTTGAAACCCTAAACCCTAAACCTGAAGCCCTACACCGTTCTTTGCCGCGGTGAACTTCTCCATCGAGTAAGGTTATAAAGAACCTTAATTGGGGTTCTAAGTAACTAGAAGTGTAGTTACCTTCCTTCTAACCCCAGATACTAAATCCCATGACCCTTTACGTAGCTCGAAACCTACTAGGCTGATTTCGGATCTGCGGTTCTAAGTCTTTGGATTTCAGGTATAGCGCTTAGCGCCTAGAGGGCTTACCCTTAACCCTAAACCCTAAACCATAAACCCTACACCCTAAACCCAACAACCCTAAACCCTAAAACACTGAACCCTAAACCTTAAAACGTAAGGCTTAGGGCTTCGGGTAGCTGCCAGAGAGCCTTCAAAACTGACAACCCATTTCCGAAACTTGAAACCCGAAACTGGGCTTTTGTTGTAGAACTTAGAATGGGGTTTCGGAGGGGGGGGGTATATCATACTATAACAAGGAACCTTGAGGAAGAGGCTTATAATTACCAATTACTGGGCTCTTGTTAAGGGATTTCTATTTGAGTTCCCAGAAAATGGGGATCTATGGTAAGTCATGCGGCTTCTTTAAATCATGGTATCTTAAATTAAATCCCCTAACAAGAACCCGGGAAGCCCTCAGCATCGGAAGTGTGGAAACCCAAACCCCGAAGCCTCACGATCTTGAACCTCAGCACCATCGAAAACGCTGCCGTAAGGTAGGGGCTTCTAATAGTTACAACAGGGTTTTTGGCTCCTGAGTAGTGTACTTATGATAAGGAAACCTACTGAACAATATTGGTCATCATGTCTGCCGTCCAAGGACCATCCTGAAATTCGTTGTAAGCCTTGGAAGAACCTGCACAAACCCTAGGACACCCGTCGAAGCCCTCTAAACACGCCAAAAAAACCAGGATAAAAAACACCCAACAAAGCCTTAACACTAAACCCTAAAGCCTAAGATCCAACAGAGCCCAAAAAAAACCTGCACTCTACACTTCTCCGAGTGTCTTCATCGTTCCCAAGCAGGCAGTGACTGCCTCCGTAGCATGCTTGGGCTCATGCACTTCGCGCGAAACCGACAAAAACCCAAACTCAAAAGCAAAAAGAAAAACTAAACCCCAGACCACAAGAAACAAAGAAGCTAAACCAAACAACTGAGACCTTACGGAATTCATGCTGTATTCCCAAGACCCGGAAATGTGAAGAAGAGAGAAGCCCCGCCAAGTTTGAGGCACACCCCTCCATTAGGCCATGAAACCCCCAAAGCAGGGTTTGGGGTTTGGAGTGCAAAGCTTCGGGTTTTAGGTTTGCAGTTTGGGGTGTGGGGCTCTGAAACCCCATATTGGGGCTTGAAGTCTTCTTCGTACGGCCATGGGGCTAATCACCCCCGGCAGTTGAGCAGGTACTCAAAGCCTCGAAGGCAGCCTCAAGTGGAGTGAAGAAACCTTAAACTAACCCTGACCTTCCAGAACCTCTTCAACGCCCCATACAAGCTCCGAAAGAAGAGACTGTATCCGAGATGCTTGCACCAGGCTACGACCTTTGAACAATTTGGAAACCCCTAGCCCACTTAAAACCCCTTCAATCCAAAATCCCAGAAAGCCTGATAAGCCCCTCATAGAAGCGCTTCTAAGTGTCTTCTGAGGGAGCTCGTAATTGGCTAAACCCTCTAACCCTCAAACCCTAAACCCTAAAACCCTAAAACCCTAAACCCCTACACTAAACCCCTAGGAAAACGTGCACAAGGCGACCAGCAAGATGAAGTGGAGCGGCAAGTCATCCTCGGTCCAGCGTTGGGAGCTTAGGGTTTAGGCCGGTCTAGGACTTTGGGTTTGGGCCTATGGTCTACTTGAAGGTTCATGGGTAGTTATAAGTAGGGTTATAAGTCCCCGAATTTACCCTACTTTTAACACCTCCAAGTAGGGTTTAGGGGTTCAGGGTGTTTAGAGTTCAGGGGTCCGGGTCTAGGTTTGGGGTTTTGGGGCTTAAGAGCCAAAGTGGCAACTTTTTCAGGGACTGTGGTGCAGCGACGCCTTTGGCGAGGCCTGTAGGGTAACGGGTGTAAGGCTGGGGTTTGAGGACAGAGTTCCGCAGGGTCCACAGGATTACGCTTTGAGATTTACGTACTACTTACCTAATTTAGGCTAGGGTTTAGGGTTTAGGATTTCTGGTTTAGGATTTAGGGTTTAAGGCTGGCGCCTGGGGGCTAAAAGTCTGATCCAAGCATTGGCGCATCGGGCTTCGGCCTTCTTGGGGGTTTAGAGTTTAAGGTTTAGGGTTTGTAGCTGATACCCCAAACCCTAAACCCTAAACCCTAAACTCTAAACCCTAAACCCCAAACTCTAAACCCTAAACCCTAAACTCTAAGCCCGTTTAAAGTTTAAGTTTCACTTTGTGTGCGAGGTCGGGGGACTCTGAACCCCAAATCCGAGGCTGGCTGAGCTTCTTGGAGTCTTTGACATTGGGTTTAGGGTTTGGGGTTTTTAGGGTTTAGGGCTTTGGGTTTGGAGGTTTCGGGTTTCGGGTTTAGGGTTTAGGGGGTTTAGGGTTTAGGGGTTTGGGGTTTAGGGTTTGGGATTTAGGGTTTGGGGTTTAGGGTTTAGGGTTTGGGGTTTAGGGTTTGGGCGAGGACCGGAGAATCGGACTAGGGTGCTAGGGATGTCCATACTATAAATCTATGAGGCACCCCTCATTGAAAAAATACCACGACTCTAGTAGTGTCTAAGCCGGTGAAGAAAAAAACTCCCCTAAACCCTCAACCCTTTTAGCCTTTCAGGGCTCCCTCAAGGCTTCCCTTTAAAGGGTTCCTTTAAGGGCTCCTTTACAAGTGTTCCTGTAAGGGTTCTTTGATAAGGGTTCCTTTAAGTGCTATGAAACCGTACTTAAACCCCTCACCCTGGGCCCTAAGCCACGGTTTAGGGTTTAGGTTTTGCGGGGTTCAAGGGTTCAAGGTTTAGGGCTTAACAGGCTTGATCCTAAGGGTTGTTTACTTGGAGGTTCATGGGTAGCTGTAAGTGGAGCAAACTATACTTATGATCCACATTAGGCGGGGACTTATAACTCCACTTATGACTACCCCTGAAACTCCAAGTAAGCCTCACCTACCCTGTAAAAACTTCAGTTTCTTTAGGGCTGCCTAGGATGTGATTGTTGTACACGTCCTTGATAAGGTAGGTTAATCGGGGTCCAGGTACCCCCCAAACTCCAAACCCTAAACCCTGAGCCCCAAACTCTAAACCCTAAACCCTAAACCCCAAAACCCTAAACCTCCAAACTCGAAACCTCCAAACCCTAAGCCCTAAGCCCGGACTCAAAACAGACGAGGCTCGACGTGGACCCTCTCATCGAACACCACGGTGTAGAGCCAGCTGCAGCCGGTGTAAATGAAGACCTCGGGGCTTCGGGTGAGCGGCGGAGTGGGGTTCAGGGTTTATTGTTTAGGGTTTAAGGTTTAGGGTTTATGGTTCAAGGTTTAGGGTTTAGGGTTTCAGGTTTAGGGTTTAGGGTTTAAGGGTTAGGGTTTAGGGTTTAGGGCTTCGGGTTGAGGGTTTAGGGTTTGGGGATTGAGGTTTAGGGTTTAAGGTTTATGGGGTTTAGTTAGGGACCGATTAATGAAGGGGGTCATGGCTGCTAAACTGTGGGTAAAGAGAGGTTACAGGTAGCGTTTTGGGCGGCAAGTCTTCGCAGTAGCAAACCGAGGCTCCTGCAGCTTGACTGTTTAGGGTTTAGGGTTTTGTCGTCGAAGCCCCTGAAACCCGAAAGCCTAAACTCCTTTTGCAACTCATGCCCATCGATCCCGGAGCACGAAGTCGCCACCTGGGTTCCCAAACCGAGCCGTCCCCCCCTATGAGACAGCCGCTTCACCTTCTCCCGAAACTCATGGTAATTACGGTGGGTGATATAAATGCTGCATTACCCATAATAAGGAATATACCATAACTCCCATGGCTTAGGGTCCTTAAGGCAGTGCTGGATTTATCCGCCGACCCCTGCTGGGGCGGCGCCAGTGAAATCCCGAAGGGTTGTTTGTTTGTTTGTCTGAGGCATTGCTCTTGC
>CAJNJA010012232.1:0-12871 GCA_905231915.1 Symbiodinium necroappetens | reverse complement strand
GGGTTTGGGGTTTAGGGGTTCAGTGTTTATAGGCTTTATAAGTTTAAGGGTTTAAATTTAAATGGTGTTGGTGTAGGATTTAGGGCTTACGCAGCGCCTGCTTTAGTAAAGATGTCTCAACCTGGTGCAGAGTCACGCTGTGAGGTCAGCGAAACGTAGTCTACGGGGCTAGCATAGACGATCAGGACACATCCAAGAAGCACCGGCCGGCCCCCAAAAAGCCTGCTGGCATACAGCTTGCTTGTCGATTGAAAGAAAAGCAGCTGGCCAGGAGTGGAACCTAAACCCCCAACCCCAAGCCCTGAACCCGAAACCCCATACCCTAAGCCCAAACCCTATAAAGGTAGGCTCGACTTGAGCATCCTGCAAGCTGCTTTAAGAGCCCCATCCTTCCATCAGATCCGGATTTGACCGTCCAGGCCCGCATCTAGGTAGGGCGAGCTTGGCTACGAGGTCTGCAGCATCAAGTACCGTAATCCGGTACCATCATTGCTGTAAATGTGCTTTTCTTAATTGCCGTCGTCGCATCATTACTACCATCTTCGCCACAGAGCCACACAACAGAAGCACAGTGATATGTATTCTTCGTCGTATGCTTTCAGTATTACAGTGACCGCCGTTCTCCTAAAGCCCAAGCGCGCACCCCTACGTCCTCACGGCAACCTTTGGCGTGGGTTACTTCGCCCAGCTATGACCATTCAGGTTTCCTGAAACCCCCAACCCTGACCTAAAAACTCGGTCAAATACCGAGAAAAAGAACCTACCATCCCGAAACCCACTCCTAATCCCTATAAGCCCTGAACCCGAAACCCTAAACCTCAACCCGACAAACGACTAGTCGTAGTTCAGCAACAGTAGTAGTAGGGGGAGGAGGCGTAGTAGCAGTGCTGGCTTAATGCTGGAACTAGTACTGGCAGCTGCAACAGCAATATTCATGATATGTTATGCATCACTTTATGATATCGCAGCTTTCCACGTCACGGGCCACCGTCAATGCCCGAAAGGCGACCGACAAATCCCGCACACCTTGACAGCAGATTTGCACGAGCAATCCGCTCACCCTTCAAACACACGCAATGTCGCAGTTGTTTTGCTTGTTTGGTGTTTGGTGTCCGTGTCACCCTGTGCTCTGTACAGACCTATACAAACCTTCAGCCACAGGCATTTGAAGGGCTTAGCCATTGACAGAACCTAAATTAAAATAAATCCGAAGACCACGTCGCTGTCCGTGCTATGCAATGCAACCCAACGTCCTTAGCCTGCCTTCTCTCAAGGACTGCGCACGTGTCGAGATTCGTTTCGAAGCAGGGATTCGTCACCCTTAAACACCAAACCTTACACCCCAAACCCTGGTGAAGACAGCCATTCGGCCCCTGACTTACGTGACCGACCCCAGATCCTTAAAGACGAAATGAACCCTAAAAGGGTTTAGGGTTCATATACCATATAGGGATTCATAGTAGAAGGGTATAGGGCCCCTACTTTTAAGGGTGAGTTGGTCCTTAAGGTATATTACACGCCGTGGTGGTTGGATGTGGCGCTGCTCCTCTTGTCGTAGACCCTTGTACTCTGACAAGAAGCCTCTTTATCTATACCCCGCCGAACGGACCCTTACAGATACCCGCAGCATCTATGAAGGATGAACGGGTCAACCCGTCCATGAGCCCCTATGGGCCTGAACACGAATGCTCTGAACCCCTCATACCCTAGAGCCCTGAACTCTACAACCTGAACCCTTAAACCTCGAACTTTGAAGCCCGGAGGGTTCTAGGGTAGCAGGGCCTCAACGCTACAAGAGGCCTCTGGGGTATCTTACTATAGTAGAATATATCACGGACTACCAGGACGTTGTATATTATGACTAGTCTGATTTAGACCTCAATCTTCGGCTGTACCGACTGGTGGGTTATGATGGGGCTTCACTTTTTCCTTTCGAAAGGCGTAGGGTGTGGGGCTTAGGGGTTTAGGCTTTGGGTTCGGGGTACATAACCCCTAAGAGAAATCTATCTCATGGTGTTCCCGGATCCGGCCAAAAACCGTGGAAGCGAGACACTCTGCAAGTCCAGCATTTCGTTTCCGTTTATTTCGTTTTCTGGGAGGGGCCTCGGTCCGTTGCGAGCTCCAAGGGCTTAGGGCGGTTTCCTTTGCAGTTCGGTAACGTTCGGTAAAAACTTCCTATGCCCCAGGCCTTACATTTAAGCCTCGGGAAGTCAAGTCTTAAGACACAATGGAGCCTCCCACATTCCTCAACTGGATCCAGTTTCTGATTTCTATTCCAAGAGACATTCCCTAGCAAACCCTAAACCCTAAACCCCAACTATGTATAGTTTGTTGAAAGACCGTAGCACCTTGAGGAGCAGTTTCGCGACTTCCTATCTGGGAAGGAGCTACAGTTGGTCGATGACTCCAGCTGACGCCCTAATGTGCTTGCTTTGGGGCTTTGGGATTTAGGGTACAGGGCGTCAAGCGTTCAGGACTTAAGCGGCCTTTTGCTGATAAGGGCAAAGTCCTTAGGTTGCGTCTTCTTTGATGGCTCTTTGGTCCTTTGTCCTTTTTCACTGTACGGATCTTGACATGGGGAACCTCATTGAGACGGTACATTCCTCACGACACGTTCGGAGTTGGGAGTCTAGGGGGGTCATTGCTGCCTTGAAGACGAAGTGAACCCTGAAAGGGTTTAGGGTTCATATACCATATAGGGATTCATAGTATAAGGGTATAGGGCCCCTACTTTTAAGGGTCACTTGGTCCTTAAGGTGTAGTCTGGGGAGATGCTGCTGCCGGTGTGTAAGATTGGAGCGCATTGTTTCAGGTGCCAAGGTTCGCGTGTAGGGGCGAGTTTTCCAATGCTAGGGTTTCGGACCCTGTTGTCTCGAGGGTTCAGCAAACCTGCCCCTAAACCCTCAGCCAGCTTGAACACCATGGACATGTGCTTCGGAGATCGTGTGCTTCAGGGAAGCATTCGTTGCAATGCTGTATCAGTAGTGCGCAAGTAGTGGTCATGGTAGTGGTGGTGGTGGTGGTGGTGGTGGTGGTGGCGGCGGTGGTGTGGTAGTGGTAGTGACATGGTAGTGGTGGTGGCAGTGGTAGTCGTAGTAGTAGTAGTAGTAGTCGTCGTCGTCGTCAACGTCGTATTGGTAGTCGTAGTAGCAGTCGTAGTCGTGGTGGTGGTGGGGTGGTGGTGGTGAAGGTGCTTTTCAAAGTTCCCAGAGCACCAAGAGGATAAAGACGACGGGGTTTTAAGTTTTGCTACCCAGTAGACTCTGTAGATTTTTTGAAAACGAACCCAGAACACATCGTGTCAGAAATCATCACTCAGCTGACCAAATACCGTGGAATCCACGATCACATCGGTCTTTTTGGAAGACAGTGGGCTGACATGACATTCTCCCTCTGGGAACCTAAGGACTGTACTTGTAGATACCCTCCAGACGGAAAGTCAGTACCCAAGTGAAGCAGGCTTATCTTACCCGAAACCCCTAGCAAACCCGAAACCCTATCAAAGTTTAGTCGCTACAAAACCCTACACGCTACAAACTTTAAAAGCCTAAACCCAGCTCAAAAACCCGAGTGCTCCAGTTACTTAAATAGCTTAGGTATCTGTGGCCCTGGGGAAACCCTGTGCCCTAAACCCAAAACCCTATCAGACGAGGCCAGGCTGCTTTCGATGAGGAGGCGATTTCGGAGCGTGTTTGGCCTTCCGGTGCACAGTGCACTTAGGGTTACCCTTATAACCCTCATATAACGTAGCCTTTTACAGGAATCCGTAGAACCTTTAAACTACCCCTGCAAGGGTTTACAGGTTTGGTGCTTTAGGGCTTGAGGGTTAAGGTTGTCATTGTTAAGGGTTCAGGGTTTCGGGTGCTACTGATTGGGGCCACTAGCGTTTATGGTTTCATGGCTTGTAGGTTGTGGCTTTAGGGATGTAGCTTGTTTTGAGTTCTAGCGCTGTAGGGGTTTACAGTTGAGGGAGTCAAAGCTGAAAGCATCAAGTGGACATCTTCACCCTAGTGATAAGCTTACGCAGCGTTTGTGCTTGCCTTTTCAATGAAGTCAATGAAGGACGCCTTTCTCAACTGCTGCAACCACTGCCTCTGCGCCGTTAAAGCCTGAACCGCACCCTGAAGTACAAAGTCCTACGTGGCGACAGTAGTGTCTCACTATTTCCTACGGCTTTCGGTCTGCATATGCCTCTTTCCTCGCTGATATTATGATGTTGATGGTCACTGCTTGTATTTAGCTAATGTAGTGCAGTTGCAGTTAGTGTGTTAGCATCATGATGAAGCAGAAGCAGATATTGTGTACACAATCTTGACTACCAACCCTACCAGTATCACTACTTCCAAACCTGGTATTCGGTTCCGTTGACCCGCGAGAACCCCCCAGACCCTAATACCCTAATACCCCTAAACCCTATACCTTAAAACCCCCTAAACTCTAAAACCCGAACCCTACACCAAATCCTCTTAAGCCCTAAAGCCTGAACCCTAAACCCGAAGCCCTAAACCCTAAACCCCTAAACCCTTAAAGCCTAAACCCTTAAAGCCTAAACCCTTAAAGCCCCTTAAAGCCCCTTAAAGCCCCTTAAAGCCCTAAACCCCTACACCGAGACTCGGCGCCTTTGGTCTCGGGCGCCAGGCGTTGCTGCGGAGCCTCGGAGTGGCCGTGGAATCCTCGGGTGGGTCCTCGGGCAGCCACATGAAGGACCCTGCTGTTTAGGGCCTTAGGGGGTTTAGGGGTTAAAAACGGTTTAGGGGTTAGGCGTTTAGGGGTTTAGGGTTTAGGAGTTTAGGTTTGGGCGTTTAGGGGTAGGTTGGTTGGTTGGTTGTAAGTCCAGATGGACAGCTTGTGGGCACAAGCGGTAAAAGGGGTTTAGGGGTTAGGGTTCAGGAGTTTGGGGGTTTTAGGGTTTAGGGGTTATAGGCTTAGGGGTTTAGGGATGTAGGGGTGTAGGGGTGTGGGGGTTTAGGTGTTTAGGGTTTAGGGGTTTTTAGGAGGTCTTAGGCTGTACGATTATTGCGATTCGTGTTTAGATGCGTTTAGGCAGGGGTTTATGGTTTAGGATTTCGGGTGGTGGGCTGTGACACTATGTGCGTGTGCATTGAACAAATCTTCCTCGAGTGAACATTCGGGTTGCATTGCGAGCGCCTGGGATGGTAGACTAAGCCCTAAAACCCTAAAGCCCTAAAACCCTAAATCCGTAAACCCTAAAACCCTAAACCCCTAAAACTGTGCAGTTTTAACGGTTTGGAGTCTCTTCGGTTATCGTGCTTTTAGAGATGTTGGTCTACTACGGTTTACAGGTTGTGTTTTTGGGGTCTTGTTCCATGGCTTCTCGGTTTTTGGGGTTTGGCTGTGTGAAGTTACGGTTAGGGCTCGAGCATCTGAGCATTTGCCTCCAGGTTGCGTTTTCGGGTTGAGGGCTTCGGGCTTTGGGCAGTAGTACCTGGCAAGAGGCATGATACCAGTGTCAGTTCCCCTTGGAGATCGGCGAGAACATAGTCTACCCAAAAGAATCTATTCTCAGTATTACGGCCCCTATCTTGGAGTGGTTTTGAGCTGAAAGCTTGAAGGCCTCCTTTGGGACTAATGATGAGACATGGAGAAGCTCAAAGGAGACTTGAAACCCACTGGGGAGGCTATAAGTCATGATCCCTAAGGCTCCATGTGCCCATATAGTGTACGTATACTTAGGCCTTAAAGGGGTTCCTATCGATCTACCTTAAGGGTTTAAGGCCAAAGTACATACTACTTGGTCACATGGAGCCTCAGAGGATCTCGCTGAAACTTGGAAGCGCTACTGAAACTGGAACACTTCCCTTGTACTGAAGCAGAACCTCACATACGGTTTAGGGTTTAGGGTTTATGTTTCAGAGAGCTTCATAGACCCTATAAACCCTAAACCCCATTTGTTCTTTGAAGGGCCGGGGCAGGGCAAATCCTAAACTCAAAGCCCGAAAGCTGAATCCTGATCCTAGACAGTAAGCCCCCCACCCCCGAAGCATGCTGTGGCCACACCGCGCTGACTCAAGTTCTGTATTCCAGCTTCCGCAGTTTGAGTGTGTCCTCGGCATATCTCGGCATACTATGTTTGTTGTTGTTTATTTACATTTAAAGATGCTGTGGCACATGGAGGACTTCACCGACAGAAGACATGGACACACTCGAAGCAGCTGTGTCATGTAAACGGGAGTAGCTGGAGTCGCTGATGGTCTCGGCAGCCCGGATTTGAGGTTGAGGGTTTGGGGTCTAAGTCTATGGGTTAACAGCTTAAACGTTTAGGATGGGTCTGTAGTCTGAAGTTTCCTGCGATGGCAAGCGCATCAACTCGCAGCCTGATGTTCTACGAAAGCACAAACGGCACGAACTCCACGGGCGCAGATTCTTCTGAGGACGAGGACACTGCCTGATTGCGAGGTTGTGCTGCCAACTGTGTGCGCGTGAATGCTTGGATCACTATCAGAATGCTGTTGCGCATCTTGACCGTGCTAGTAGTTTTCGCTTCTGCCAGGATGATGCTTACTCTTATCGCTGTCATTGCAAATTTGGCGCTTAGTTTACAACACTGTAAATCGCATCGGCATGACGAGGAAGAATGTTTTGAGCCTTTGTTCGCTGAATCGGCATTTTCTACACGAGTATCCTCTCTCGGGAGAGTTGCTGTAGAGTAATTTGCTGACGACTGCCCCAAGCCCAAGAAAACTCGTGATGCTTGTTGGTTGTTTGATGCCGTGCAGACCAAGGAGTCCAACTCAGTCTCATGATTTGCGTCAGAACTCCAGTTAGCCGCAGAGAAGCCTGAAGCAAGTCAATGCTCCTTCAGACCTGGAAGGGGTGGATACAAGATAAATAAATAAGACAACGTGATTCTGGACTCAGGCGCCATCTCTTCCCTAAGACTTGAACCCTAGTACCTGAAAGCCACGCTACCCTACAGTATTTCATCCCTCAACAGTTCCAAACCCTGAGCCCTGAGTGCTCGTTGCACCCTAAGCACTAATGCCCTTTACCATCGCCCCAAACCCCAATCCCGAAACCTGAAACCACTACTAGCCTAAAACCCCCAACCCCAAACCACTATTTCCCTGAACCCCATCTGCAAAACCCTCCCGAAACAACCCGAGAAAGTCGATCGCCTACTCAAACCCTAAACCCCGAGCCTTCGGCTTCCAGGGAATCCCTCTCTGCTCCTTGTGTTGCTGACCCCAAAGCCCGACACCCCAAAAAGCCGAACATGGGATCCCAAACCTAAAGCCCCAAATAGAACCCTAAACCTCAGAAGCTCTAGCACCCCCCACAGTAAGTCCTAGCCCCTTAGACTCTCTTCAGGAGACTTCCATGATCTCTGCCGAGAACGCCAAGATCGAGCAAGCAGCTGCCATCCTCCACGCAGCTATCGAGGGCTTGGAGCGTCCTGCCCCTGGGATTGGGTTTAGGGGTGGGGTATGGTGGGATCTTGTCTTGCAGCCTGTGATGTATTTCCCAGGTGCCTTTGCATGGTCAGGGACCGCTCTGTGCCCTTCGCTGGCACAGGAGGCTGCTGCCACTGCTCACGCGCCTTGGCGCGGCTGTGCCATGAGCACTAGCTTTGCAATCGCAGGCCCTACAAACCCTAAACCTCAGGCATAACGGAACTTGTCCTAAAAGCTACTTACAGACGGTCCATTGCCGCAAGCCCTGAACACACTAAGACTTGAACTTGCATCATCGTCACCAGCAGCGTCGTCATCGCAATCATATCATATGTCACTCTGATGATGGAGTTGATGGTGAGGATGATGATGATGCTGATGGTGATGGTGATGTGCATGATGAGGATGGTGATGATGGTGGTGACTGTTGACAGTACATACTTGTTCTGTTAGTATGTGGGTGATTCTTATTCAACCTGTTGAGGCTGGTGATGTAAGGCCCTGAAGAGTCTGGAAGTGTCGTGGGCGGGCTTCTGACGACTTCAGCATTGCTCGTGAATGTTCAGCGCTTGCCGAATGAAGACCCCCGAAGCTCCCGCCCTCCGAAATCCAGCCTAAACTAACCCTAAGGGCCTTTGCCTAAGGGTCCAAGTCCCTAATAATCATATACTCTCCCCAATATTAACCTAGACTTACCACGATGCGTAACCCAAGTACCGGATTATCGGGTCCTTTGAACCCTTGGGGTACCTACAGGGCCCCGGCACATTCTCTAAACCAGCCCAAGATAGATTAATTAGAGGTCTGAATAAGCCGTAAGAGTATCCCCTTTTATTCCATATATATATATACATATGCTCATGCATGTATAAATAAATAAATAAATATATATATATAGACACACACACAATTATACACATACCAGAATTTCTTTCGAAAGCCCGAAGGCCCAAACGTCAAGCGCCAATGGCCCGAAACAAATCGCATCCTGTGCTCCTCCGCTTGAATCTTTGCCATGGGCCCTGGCTAAGACCCCAAACCCTAGACGCCATGGACCCCCGAAGCCCTGAACCCTAGGCACCAGCCCTAGACACCCCAGACACCCTAAAGCCTCAACCCTCAGCTCTGTGGGGGGATGAGCTTGCTGGGCCCCAAGCCCCAAGGCCATACATTATTGGAGCCGAAGATCCTAAACCTATGCAAAACCCTAAACCCTAGGCTGTGGGCATTCCTGGGGATGCTCATCGAGTTCTTCGTAGAGCCACACTGGTGTAGCTTCGCGGAGCATCGGTGTGAAGGGGAGGCCACTTGGGCAGAGAAGCGCACGTTTAGTTTTTAGGTGTCTTTCGAACTATAGTAAGGGGTTCCCTTGAAGGGTACAGTAAGGATACTACCGAGTTTATCAGTGTTCAGAAGAGGCTCCTGGGTCAGAGATTGTGTGGTCTCAGAGCTCGACAACAAATTGCGTCTGCTCCTCAACATCACTGTCATCATCATGGTCATGATAACTGTTCGCCTTATAGCTGGTGTTGTCACCGTCGGCATTTTCACTACTGTTGCCCTCTTTGCCATCCGTCTCGTCATCATCATCGCCAGCAGTATCATCGTAATCATCACATCCACAACTTTGTCACCACTGTCATCACCCTGACCCTAGTCAATCAATACTGGCCGTAAGCCTCAAATCCAAACTCGCACAACGCTAGGCGCGCAAACAGAAAAAGAGCCTCTGGCACCAAGGCCGCCGAGCAGTACTTGATGTCCCAGGTCCCGATGCTTCGACGAAGGTGGGAAGGTTCAGGGTTGGGTTTAGGATTTACAGGTTTGGCTGGCTGGCTGGTCTCTCTCTCTCTCTCTCTGTGTCTATATCTCTCTCTCTCTCTCTTCTCTCTTCCTTCTTTCTCTCTCTCTCTCTCTCTCTTTTTCTCTGTATTGGTTTTCTTGCTGTCCGTTTTTGTTGGAAGGGGTATGGGTACGGGATTTGGGCCTAGTCTTTTGCTTCGGATCCATGATGATCCATGTGACACGAGACTCCCACGAAGGTCCAGGAAACCCAATCCTACAACAACCGTACAACACTTTGCTAGACGAACCCAACGAAAGCTGTAGAAGTCTTCAAAGCTGCGATAATCCTACGGCGCTTAGATTCATGCAAGCTTTGAAAAAGGGTTCCGTGACCCATTTCGCACCTGCATAACGATTGCGTGCAGAAGAGAGGGCACTCAGCTTAGATCTTCAGCCCAAGAACGCATCCGATCCTGCAAACTGGTGAACGCTTCTTCAGTACATGTATAGATACCCCTAAGGTACCCTTTAAGACTTTAAAGGGCACCCTATAACCTATAGAACCCTGTAGCCCTGGCCCAAGTTCCGAAAGCGTTGAGCCGTTGAGACTGAAGCCCATGCATGCGCCCCCAGCTCCTAATTAAGAATGCTCTCCCTCTGAACTAAAGGTCGCCGGCCATGATCTGCACAAACTGCATCTACATGGCCGCTAGTCAACTCGTTTCAGACAGCTCTCCCGCCGCTGTTGGATTGGCTGCGCCTGCCGGGCCTTAGAGTAAATTGTGGGGTTAGGACTTGCGGCTTGGGGCCAGGGTTTATAGCACTCAGGGTTCAGGATTTATGATATGAGGGAAAGCTTGTCGAGGCGATGAGGCACAAACCCTAGACCCTACAAGCGCTAATTCTGGGTGACCACCGAGGCCCCCGAGCTCCTGAAACGAGTGCTGCACACGTTGTGCAGGACTTGCTGGGTTAGGGTTTGGGGCTTAGGGTCCGTACCGCTACTGTACTGCTACGGCATGCAATGCTTTACGGCTACTGTGCGACTACTGTACTATATTACTGTATGTACATATCACGTCATTGTGATGTGCAGCCCCCCCGGCACAATTCACAAGCAATGCTGATGCCAACTCATATCATGAGGTTGGGGTTTGCAGCTTGTTCGGCATGGCCTTTCAAGCAGGTGTATGGATGGGAGGGATGCGGGAACGGGGAACGGTGCAATAGCGTCGGTGCTCAAGGTGGGAGCATGTCTGATGATTTTGCGGCTAAGGAGTTGCAGATAGTGAGCGCAGCACATGAACGAATCCCCAAACCCTGGATCCTTTGTCCACCATCGGTACCTCCAAGCACCAAGCGCTTCGCACTGCGTGTCTCTACAGTGACTCTAGTTTTCTTTCTTCTGCCTTTGTGCCACAGGGCTTGTGAGACCATGACCTTGCCCAAAGTTTCAACAGAGTCGGGCTTCGGAGCTGAACGAATTTCGAACGAATTCCTGGGCCAAAGATCTCAGATCTGATTCCTCCAACCTGTGACCCTTTCGCGGACTCTTTAAACCCCCTTTGGAACCGTCTTCAAACCCACACTTGCAAGTCTCGCTATCCAGTATTCCGTCTTCTTCATGCCGAGATCTTGAACAGCCGAGGCACCATTTATCATCGATATCTTCCTCCAGCATCGTGCGTTTGGCAAGAAGATCTGCCACGAAGACCGGATGTATGCAGCCTGGTCTGCACATCTCTGCGATGCGAAGCGTTTTGAGTCTAACGGCATGACACAGGGGCTGTGGCAGGATTTTGAGCGCCTTGAGCAAGCAAAGGTTGTCTTTAATGGTGCATAGCGTTATCTACCACTACAGCGCCGTTACCCCCAGCGTGACTATATGAATTACACTGTGCTCAAGTTTGTTCACTGCACTACGTTCAGAGCACTTGCTGGAAACTCCAAAGCCACAGTATTGTAGACTGTACTCTACATCTTCGTACTACGTCCTACCTATCATTACAATTTCCCGAAGCCACAAGCCGCGCCATAAATCCTCACTTGCTACCTTGAGCATGCTACAGCGTGGTATAGATGTAGTTGACCCCAAGCCGAAACGCAGCTATCAACTTTGTAGTGCAGCATGCTGGTCAGTTTCATCGCATGAATGCACACATGCTGAACTCTACAAATGAGCATGAGTATTTCTAAGAGCATTGTTCTCTGATGCTTTATACTTCAATTCTCTGGGCACGACATAACGACTTAGGTTCTAACAGTTTCGCGTACGCAAGGCTAGAAGCAGAATTTCCCCAAGGAAGCTGTTCAGAACAGCAACTGTGAAATCTATATAAATATAAATACATAAATCAATAAATAAATAAATATAAATATAAATATATATATATCTCTCTCTCTCTCTCTCTCTCTCTCTCCTACTGAACAAGCCCGCAGGTCGTCTAATTGAGGCTTTGAAACCCCAAACCCTGTACCTTTAGTCAAAATTCGACAAAACAAGAGCACCCGCTCCCAGACCGGAGCCACATGTTTCACACCATTTTGTTTACCCACAGCCCGAAACCCTCCAGGTACCTACTATTTAGGACCCTAGGGGCTCTAGTAACTCTAGTACTCTCTATAGTAAGTAGCTGGGAGGTTAGCAACCCTAAACCCTGAACCCACAGGTCGTCTACGTATGCTGCGTCCTGTTGCGACTTGTCTGGATGCGCGGTCATTCTTCCAGGAGCTCGGGTTGAGTTACCCCCTCAGGCCCTAGCCTAAAACCCCAAAACCCCCTGCCCTAAACTCCCTAAAAAAAACCCTCAACCCTGGTTTGGAGTTTTGGGTTTGGAGTTTCGACTTTGGATTTAGGTCTTCGCGTTATGAGTTTAGAGTTGAGGCCTGCGGAACCCTGCAATACTGCTAAACCCTAAACCCCAAACCCTACCCAAACCCATGGCGGTGAACTCTAATGCCCGAGTCGCTGTGAGGTACTGCGCGCGCCCACTGGTCAGCCTTTTCGCAGCGGGCGAAGCACCACCTGTTCCACGGATTTAAGGGAGACGGAGGGCAGGGCTCTCGCAGTTATGTTCCTGTTTGGAGAATCGCCAGAAGAGTATGTCCTTCGTATGCCGAGTTGAGAGAACCTCTCAGGGGTCTTAGTCTTGATAGTTGTCCTGTGCCTGTGAGCATGCAGTGAAGCCCTATAAACACGTCGCTTCGAAAGGTGCCCTTTTGCGTTCTGCGATGGTTTGAGCACATTAGGAATTACTTTCAGGTCGTACTTATGGGATTCAGGGTTCAGGTTTACCCTAAACCCTAAGCCCTAAATGCTACTACTGGTTCTAGGGCCTCAGCAAGCATCCCCCACAGTATCGGGGTACTTAGCATCCTTCGGGTTCGTGAGAATGCGCAGCAGTGCTCAGTTGTGAGCCAGGATAAGAAGGCAGATTGAAGCACTGGACCCTCGTAGCTGAGTTGGTGAACCTCCAGCCTTTTGGAGTGCGTGGTCATGTAAGTGTACAAGTTTATGTAGACACATTTTCACACAGACAGGCGCACAGACATGTAGCATAATTATGTATGAATGAATGAATGTATGTATGTATGTATGTATGTATGTATGTATGTATGTATGTATGTGTGTATGTGTGTAGTGTGTATGTGTGTATGTGTCTATGTGTGTATGT
>CAJNJA010012231.1:0-13237 GCA_905231915.1 Symbiodinium necroappetens | reverse complement strand
CTACTACTACTCTTACTCCTACTGTTCCTGCTCTTTCCACTACTGCTGCTGTTCCTACTACTGCTGCTGCTGCTCCTACTACTACTACTACTACTACTACTGCTACTACTACTACTACTACTGCTGCTACCACTCCTACTACTGCTACTGCTACTGCTACTATACTGCCGCACTATTACTGTACAATTACTGTACTACGACTACTGCACTACTTGACCAGGATCTCCTAAACAACTACTTTATTATTTTTGCACTACCACTATACCACTTCTTGGCTACTGCTGTTCATCCTTTCTGAAGAGCAGGGGCATCCACACCTGCATCCTGACTCAATGATCTTTTTAAACAAAAATCAAACCTTGCTATCTTGGCCGTTGTATGTCCCAGCGGAACTTCGCCATGAAGTCGCATCTTGCCCAAATATTCGAGTGGTTGATCTCTTTGAAGATTTATGTCGCACTGCGTCTTGTTTCGTGAATTTATTCAGGGGTTTATTCTGGATATGGCCGTTCCCGCCGTCTCACATAACGGGAATAGCAGGATTGAAATCCGGATTGAAGGATCGAATTGCCCGGATCCAAGATCTAAGAACCAGGATTCTGCCCTCAGGCTCGAATCTTGGATCTTGGGTCCGGATTGAAGCTCAATCCTGCCATTGAGGCAGGAGTTTGGCACACCTTTTGTATGTGTACGTTGTGTCTGTGTGTGTGGGTGTGTTTGTTAGGTATCGGTATTGAAGTGGAGAGACGGTCATAGAGGTTGTGATGGAGGACAGGAAGGTGTGGGCAGGACACAAAGAAACTAGGAAGGATAGAAAAGCGTGGTTCTTCGGGGGGTACCAAATTTATATATCTATTTGTATGTTTGCGTGTATATATATATGTATGTATATATATATATGTATATATAAATGCGCGTGTGCAACCGTACCAAATTGGGACATATACCTTTAAACACAACTTTACGCGACAAAGGCCTGGCCCTTCACGACCTGCAGGCGCTCCCCTGCTGATCCATGGCCGTTCGGAAGGAGGTCGCTGGTAAAGGACAGGAGGTCGCTGGGGATCTGATACTTGATGAAGAGCCTTAGAGTGCGACAGAAATCCAATGCCGTGCAGACTTCAACACGAACAGAGTGGCAGCATGTCAATCTATGAAATGGTAACAAGTTGCTGCATCAAGTCCTGCGTGAGCTTTATCTCCTGTTTGCAGTCCAAACCAACTCAAACCACACTTCGCTTGCAAAGGCAATGTCGGAGTTCCTGATGTCGGAAGGCTTTGGGCCTAGGGTTTCCCCGAGTCCTTGGTCAAGCTGTCATCGGCCAGGTTCAGGAGCTTCTCGAGCTGTGGCTTTATCTGCACGACCAAGACAGCAAAGAGCCTCGGGGCTTTCAAGTCCACATCTGAGAGCTGTGGCTCTGAATCTCGGTGCCGAGCGTGCTCTCCAGCTGCATCGCTCGAAAAGCCTTGGCAAACTCCTGCTGCTCCGGCGACAAAGACTCGATAGCATCCTTGAATTCCTTGGGAGTTGGGATTGTAGACAGTTCCAGAGGGATTTCCAGCTCATCCTTATTCTGTACCAAGGCCGCATACTTTGGGTCAAAGGTGGTGGAGGACGAAACTCGTCCGATAAGCACCATGAAGGAACTGAACTGGCGAGCCCGGGACACCAAGGACAGCTTGGAGGATGACTGCCCGGAGAATTGGTGGTCAAGCCAAGCGTGCAGGTGGACTTGTCCTCCGAAAGAGATCGTCGTCGAGGCATTCAGAGGAAACGTCATCGTTGATGGGGTGCGGCCGGCAGCCGTGATGGCACAAATCGGGCTTTTGATGCTGCTCTCATCTTGCAAACCCAAAGCCTTCAAGATAGCAGAGTCGCTCAGCACACGGGATGCTCCGAAAGTTGTGCAGTAACACTATTAGCTAGCTAGCAGTGCACCATTGCCTCCTCTTCAATGCTGATGGTGCCTTCGGGCCCATGCTTTGTTGACCGCCGGATGGCGAAACTGCAGGGCCAGGGTTGCTTCATGAGACACTTTGTTGAGTGTCTTGCTCCCCGTGCCTGCAAGGGGTTGGCTGGTAGGCCTCTCGGAACAACTTCCGATAGTGGAAGCGCATGTATGAAGCCTCAGCACATCACACAAAGTCGTGCGAACATGCATGAGCATTTATCCCTGTCTTGGAGCACATCACAAACCGATGGAAGTGTTGGAGTCGTCTGTCGATATGCTCTCAGCCGCCCACGAACTCAGCAGGCCTCACCTCTTTGCCAATGGCCGCCACCAGCTGCATTCGGAGCATGTGCTCGACATACTCGATCATTTCTGACCATTGCACGACCACTTGTTGGCTGTGTTGCAAGATCAGAGCCCGGAAAGACTCCATCCATGTATAGATGCTGCCATCATCCGGGAAGACCTGCGACAAAGCCGCAGGTGGCTCTCGGGCCATCTACCTCTATGTGTACAGACTGTACAGATACGAAACACAAGCAGGACTTCCGCCATCCCATCCGTTTTCTAAATTCCACTTGCGGCTTTGCAGGGGCAGGATTCAACCGCCAAGGCGTTGCGTTTCTCCGTGCCTGCTACAGCTGGACACAAGGCCCAAGTTCATGCCCTCGGCTGTCTGTTAGACTACTTTAGCTGCCAGTCTCCTTTGGCCTTGGGTCGTTTTGACTAACCCTGGGACGAACGTATGCTTTGAAGGATCATATGAATTGAGTCACTGCCAACGCGATGACATGGTGGGACGGTTTTGTATTTAGAGCTGTGCCAGCACGAGCCACATGCCATGACAGCTCCCGTGCCCTTACTGGCCATGACCTTGCCAGACAACTGCGGTAGCCTAGGGCTGTGATGCTAAAAGCTCTTCAAGACACTCCTTGGCATGTCTTGTTTCAGGAGACATGTCTGATTGTAACTTTTGCAGGAAAAGTTGGAGCGGCCAGGAAGAGACGGGTTCCTTGGGCCACAAGACCCGGAAGCTGGTCCAGCCTCCATCAGGTTCGCACGC
The DNA here is from genome assembly GCA_905231915.1 of Symbiodinium necroappetens. Taxonomy (NCBI): domain Eukaryota; class Dinophyceae; order Suessiales; family Symbiodiniaceae; genus Symbiodinium; species Symbiodinium necroappetens. The sequence continues at coordinate 10,222 of CAJNJA010012231.1, read as the reverse complement.
TGCTCACCAAGGGCTCTTGATTCCTCCCCGAGCAGGCGATTGCCATCAGCTGCGGTCACGACGTGCTTGGCGACCTCTGCGTCCTCGCCCAGGAGTACCAGGGACTGGCCGCCGCTGGCACTGGACCCAGCTTTGGCAGAGCCCTTGATGAAAAGGGGGAGTGCAGGTACGAACAGGTCGGAAGAGCCTGTAGGAGTGGTGGACCTCTGTGGGTGAAGCCTGTGAAGTCGCTCAAAGTACTTGCTGACTTTGCAGATCCATGTCAGGTAGCTCCGACCAAAATTGACGGCTTCCTGAACCTCTGGGTTACGCCGAGGTGTCCGGCACTTGGGAGACAAGCGATCGATCTTGAACGCGGGAGTTGCTGGCGAGCCCAAGAGCTGCTTTAGCAGGAAGCTGATGTTCACTTCTTCGCAAGTTGAAACCTCCCAGGACCCAGGAAGCGAGTCAGAACACTACTTTCTTGACTTTGTGGCACTGCCTTACAGCCTAACTTGTTCATGTTGGGGGGCCAAAAAGGGGGCGAGGCGAGAGAAGCGATGCTCCTTTTCATAGCTGTGCGACCTTGGTCTCTGGATGTGGTGAGGACTTGGTGCTCGTCTTCAGTTCGACGTGACCACTTCGGCTGCAAATCAACAGCCGATCGGAATCGTCTGCACCGACACCACGGATGGCCTCCAGCTCATAGGCCATGTCGAACTTCCAGAAGAACTCGGTCCTGATCCGTTTCAGTGGTGTTCCCTCCTAACCAACTCAATTGCAAAGAATACTTGATGAGGCCTGCTGTCTCTCCTGCGGAGCTGAGGGCGAGGCACTTTCGTGACGGTCTTGCTGGTGAACGAGCCTGAATCATCATTTGTGGTCACTGTGCCCTAAAGGGTACCTCGTCTCCCAAGAGGAGAAAGAGAAAGGATGCTCAACGTCGCCCCAGGGCCAAAGGCAACGCCACCGACCTGAACTTCGTTGACCCGCTTCGTGGGGGACTCCTCATCGCGCGTAACTTCGCGCAGAAACTGGCAGGTCTCCTTCGGCATCTGCAACAAGTTCAAGGGTTTGCATTAGTTTGCATCACCAACACAGAGAGAGAGAGAGAGAGAGTGACAATCTATGTCAGAGAGACAGAGTAGCCAGGGGCGTGCATTTTGGGCCGTCCGACTCCTTTGACTTAAATCGCAAGGACACCGCGTTGGCTGCCGCCCAGGTCTGCAGTTGCGCCAGCTTCTCCCCGCCTGAAGCAGAGCTGAATGAATGAAGCTGAGTCTTTCTGTCTCCCGCTCCCTCTCGCCAAGCAATGAGCAATCATGCTTATGAATTGTATGCTAAAGCAAGCAATCTTATATGTGCAGGACATATGCATACATGTGGAGACATGCCATCTTGCAAACCCGCGGTCTCCTGAAACAAATACAACCGCTGCCAGCGGTCACTTGCATGTTTCCTCTTGGCTTATTTCTTCAACCGGTTCCAAAGGTGTCGTAAGGTTTCGGGGTTCATGATGCAAATCTCGTCTCCCGTTTTGAGTCAGGTTATGCCTCTGGGGCAATCACATCCGCAGATTAAGCCAAGGACAGGTGGAAACAGCTCACACTGCATGATGCCAAATCCCAACAAAAGGTGAGACCGTGAACAAACAGCTCGTTTCATTCACATCCCGTGACGTAGGCATTTTAAAGGCAACTCTCTAAGCATGTATGCATGTATGGATGCATGTTCGTGCATGCATGTTTGTATATCGTACATGTATGTGTATGTGGATATCCTATGCATGCATGCATGTATGCGTGTTTATCTGTATGCATGTGTACGCATATGTATGTGTATATGCTTGCGCTTTGTATAGGTATAGGTCTGTATGCAGGTATGCATGTATGTATGCTTGCATGTATGTATGATCTAATGCAATGCACTGTGCTGTGCGGCATGCATATGTAGATATGCATGTATGTTATGTATGTACATGTATGCATGTATGTCCGTACGTGCGTAGGTTTGTATGTATGTGTTGATGTAGCAATGTACTATACTGTCAGGTAAGTAATGTATGTAATGTATGTCTGTATGTAATGCCCCCCCCCCCCCCATGTAATGCGATGTAGCGTGCTGAAGTGTATGTATGTGCGTATACATGTAGGGAAGCATTTCTGCATGACGGATGTGCATACGCAAGTAATTTGTATCCTTGAGCGACCTGGACGGCCTGGGAGGTTTTCGTGCTAGGGCTGGCGACCCGGACTCGGATCATTCCGCTGCAAGTCCAGGGATGTCTAGGGTTCAGGGTTCATGGTCTAGAGGTTTCAGCACTCACACTCGGACATGCCTTCGGTAGGGCTTAGGGTTTCGACGCTCACGCTCGGACAGTCCAGGCGAGGCATGTAGTCTTAGGTCGGCGAGAATGAAACCAAATTACTCACGGGAAGCGGGACTTTAGGGGTTTAGGACACAAGGCCTTCTGTAGTTCTTCGTGAAAGGAGCCATCTTCATCCAAGGCGCCGAGGCCAAGTTGTTCCAGGCTGTTTGCGAGCGAGGCCACGGCCAAACAGCTTCCCCGCTCCAATAAGGTGAACTTGTCCTGCAACCCAGCGACAGCGTCCCCTCTCTAGCTTCAGGTTTTCGCCGTCTGTGGAGGGTCGCATGGCTCGGGGAACATCGGAATCCTGCATTAGTACCACGGTACATTTACCTGTCTTATGACCTTTCGTGGCCCCTTTGTGCAGAGTTCCATTCGACAGGTCCTCGTAGCTGTGGTGCACATCTACCGGAAGCTGAGGCTTCTTCCTTGGCTGAGTACAGGGGAAGGCCCGTGCTCGCAGACTCAATGCCGGATCAATCCCAAGCCTCTCACAATAATAGTAGTAACAACAATAATAATAAGACGAAGATTTAATAGTAATAAATAATACTAGTAATAATAGTAATAACATTGCAGCCAGGTCTCTCTGCCTCCAGGACCAGCTTTACACGCTCAATCGCCTGCAACGATGGAAAGAACACTGCCGGGTTCAGCAAGCAGGGCGGTTTTGGCGGAGGACAGTGACAAGTTTCAACCTCCACATGTTCTGTGCAGAGATGGGACTTCTTCCATCTCTTCAACTCTTCAGGTCAGGCTTGCAGCAAAGGTCGGAACATGGTTTCGGTTGGCAGATACGGATTTGCAAGTGGGTGGTCTTATGTATGTGACTTTTGTACGAGGCTTCCAGGGCATCGCTGGCATGGCTTGCTACGAGTCATAAGGAGTTGGCTGGGCCAGGGACAAGGCTAGGATGTCACCCTGCAGAAGTGTGCTGAGGGAGCGATGGCTTGTTGTGACACGAAACCCTACCAGAACCCCTGCGTCAACACAACACATAAACTAGACTTAGCTTAACAAAACATTAGATGCAACTTCGGAAAAGAGAAGGCATTTTATCTCAACAGGATTTAAGCCAACCGGGCAACCTTCATAAACCGCAAGAACAAACACGGGTTGGCTGACGCCCCTCAGTCTCAATCACAAGCCGGACCGTCGTCAACTCTGCCTTCTTCAGCTTCAGCTCGAATTGTCTCATCTGCGTTTCAGCGCTCATTTTCCGGAGGTGCTGTTTACCGGGGAGGCGCCTCTGCGAATCTGTGCCTGCTATGCTACCTTAATTGGCTTGGGCCGCAATGCAGATAAACGGGACGGTGGGAGCACATTCTGTCTGCAAGCCGACACGATCATCTATGCTTCTGGCATCTTCTGGCTATCCATCTCTATGCTTGAAGCTGCTTGGAGGGCTTCTCACCCAACCTCGCAGCCGCTCGTCGTGTGACCTGACAGCGACGGGTCCTTCATTCCTTGAGTGTTGGAGATGGAATCTTAGCTGAGCAGCCAAGATCCGCCACCACTCTGGTGTAAGGCGCGCGCTGCAAAATCTGGAGATCAGACGAAAGCCTGGTCAGGGCACACGATCCGGCTGCAACCTGGTAAGCCCAGTTGGCACATCTCAGCTCGCCACACCAGGTAACCGTCGCACATCGCGGCCAACACCTGAGCCATCGTTGCGGGTCACAGGCTGAGGATGCATGACTGGCATCTGCAAGTGCAGCAACTTCCGGTCATTCGTATTCCGCTGGGGTCCTTGCTGCTGTTGAGGCTTGCGCATGGGACTCGGCGAACTGCGCCTCGCAACTATTCGAGCGAGCAGTGGCTGCCGCTCGCAGACATATGGGCGCTTCGAGAGTCTCCAGAGCATTACCAAAGGAATCAAGACTACCACGACCTTTTTGATGCGGCCTATCCACGTGAGGCAAGCAAGTGAAACTTAAACATGATGCCGGATGTGCTCGTTTGGAAGTGGACTTGCTATCCTAGAATTCGAAGAGTCAGGAGGGGTTGGCAACAAGCCATCCAACATCCAGGCCAACCCAAGCAGAGCTACGAATCTGCTAGATTAGCTTCCTCTGCGAGAATGTCAGCATCGAAGCTAAGAAAATGACGTCAGGCCATGAGGATGTAGCCCTCACAAGGCTGATCATCTGATCGGATCACCTTTGCTTCTGCACCCTGCGGGTAGTGAACAACTTATCCACGATCCTGCTATACTGTACAGGCTTCCGACCTCACAGTAAAGCAAAGGTAAACCGAAGCATTCCACGCCCGACTCAGGTCATCAAAGGCCGGATAGGGCACGAGAGTCAGACCAAAGCCCGTCGGTGAGATCCCAGTTCGTCCACTTCCTCACACCATCGTGGACTCTTTATCTTTCACGCAGGCAATAATCTACATGACTAGCTCTTCTACCAGGCTGCCCTTCAAGCGATTTCTGCTGAGTGTCACTTCTTCTGGCGTAGGGAAACCTCTCCCTTGTCGTCTCATTGTCGGCACGGCCAGTGAACCATCGCCTTCCACAGCCCAGATTATGATGGACAGACGTACGCCATCATCCTTCTCGTTCGACGGAGGAATGGAATGGGTGAACAAGTCGTTGAAGAACGTGTCGAAGGCAAACACGTCACCTGAAAGTGCACGTTTCCGTTAGAGTAGAAAGGCATCCATGAACAGGCTTGCTTTGCTACCCAAGTCGCTTCCCGAACCCCATGCCATAGTGCTGTGGGAGTCGCTATAACTTGTCTTGCGGGTTGTCGCTTTAACCCACCCCCCTGAAACTGAGCAGGCTCCCGCTCTAAGACCTTAAGTCAGTCAGGTCGAGCAGTTTCCAAAACAACGGGAGCAAGCCACCGTTCTTTTGCTTGATCCGGAACGTCTCACCGGTGAACCTGTCAGCGCAAGCGAAACGAGCACCAAGCTCGGTCTCGATGCATGAATGCGCTCTCTTCGTGTGACAATCGCAAGCATACTGCACGCCAGGACTCATGATTGCATCATGTTGACAAGTTGTGGCACCGAATCATGCAAGCTGTCGCTGCCCTGCCGGCCTATCTTTGAAGCTAATCCTTGGTTGCTGCAACCATGACGTATCACGCAGGCTGCAGGATGCAGCAGGCTCAGACACACCCTTTTGCCGGGCGTCGGCCGCGCGGCGCCCAGGCTGAGGCCGATGGTGGCGCTGGGCCGAGGGCTCCGGTCCTCTGGCAAAACTGATAGATATTGCCTCGCTCGAGACAACACTCAGTGGGAAAAGATGACTCTCCTTGTAGTTGTCTTGATGTGGGGCTTTTTGCTCTTCGCCGTTCCTCGGCAATGCCGGTCCTAGACTCGGACTAACTCTCAGCCGACCTCCTGCCGCCTCTGCTGCACCATCTCTAGCCGAACCCAAAACACAGAAGGCGCGGAGCTACATCTCGTGGAGAGCAGGGCCCAGCGCAAGAAGGGTACCGTATGGTGCAGCCAGGGAGCCGGTACACATTCACCCAGCAGTCAACCATGGACAAGCCGAACAAAGACACAAGCCGCGCTACCACTGCGGTGAAGGTCTTGGAGAAAGCCAGGTGCTCGCCCCACATCCTCGTCCATCGGGGCTGCTCTTTGCATAGCTTTGTCATGAGACAAAGACAAGAAGACCGCACCATGTGAGGGAGTGGGAAAGGGGGGTAAGTTCAAAACAGTGGTGCGGCTGCGTGCATCTCAGTCACTGCATGTGCCGCCTGCTTCTGTGCAGCTTCAAGTGGCTACCAGCTTTCCTAGATTGGACAGTGGAACAAACACTGGCTAGGCCTTGTGGAAACTTGTGGTATCTTATCGAACTGGATTCACAAAAAAAGTAACCCTCAACTTACTCTTAAGTTTTACTTCCATATCGCTGATCAGATTCTCGATGTCTTCCAGCAGAGCATTTACTAGATTGGCATCGTCGCTGGATGAGCCCAGTGCTGGCACGTGAACGCAGTGCCCGGAACGAACGAGCTTTGCCGGCAGCGGCTTCATCTTCCTTACTTACGACACAACACAGGATCCTCTCCGATCCTCTCAAATGCCCGGTTTTGAGAGCTGAGCTGCGGAAACGCCGGCATTTTCACGGCCGCCTGCAGCGGCGACCTTGTCACGGCCGACTCGAGGAGTGAAGACCGGACCCTCCGAGATGTCGCATCCGCACTGCCCTCCTCCTCGCCTCCAGGAGCGAGATCCACATGGAGGTGGGGGGGGGGGGTTTATATTGTATATTGTAGTATACTGTATTATATTGTATTATACTATATTATATTATATTATATTATATTCTATTCTATTATATTATACTATGGGGGGTGGGGTGTACCGACCACACTTGGGATATCCTATAGGATTACGGATCTCGAGGGCGTCGTGGCCCAAAAGCTACTGCTTTTTTTCAGGCTTCCTGCCACGATGCGTGAAGAGGGCAGGAAAAGCTATCGGTAGAGTGCGTCTTGGCAGTCTGGCTGTTGGAGCTAGGACCCCAGCTGCCCACACGAGAAATCATAGGAGTCTCTGCAAAAATCCCTGCAAGGCCTCCGGCCAGTCGAAGTCTCCTGGTCGCAAGTGCATATGTGACCGCGACAGATTCATTCCGACCTTTTAGCCAGGACTCGGCTTGAACGAGCCGCTAAAGCATCGTGCTTGCGGGGCGACGGCGCCCCACTTCCTTGCCATGCCTGCCCGGCGAGAATCCTCTTCGATTCTGTTGGGGACACATCGCTTTACATGTCAACTAAAGCCGGTTTGGCTAAATCCGAAGACACGGACCTCTAGATTCTAACTTTAGACCAATGCTCATTATGTCATATGCTGAACACAAGACTCCCGATCTTTTACTACGCGCTTCGCACGGTGGCAGGGTCACAGCCTGATTGCAGCATCGGCCACATGCTAAGCGACAGCAGCACACCCACCGTCACCCAGGCTCTCTGCGCCGCCCCGCGCATGGCCGAGTTAGGGCGTCTATGGATCCTAGAATCTAGCATGCAACTTTGGATCGCTCGGCGCGCGGTGTGAGGCTCTGTCGTTAGAGGATCAGGGTTCAGAGCTGCGAAGGACTATGACTGCCGCGGCAAACAAAGTCTGTTCGATCGAGTCTCCTGAACCCGTTTGACTGGGGGACTGCCCTCACTCTCGACATTATGCCATATCTTGAGAGACATGCATAACGCAATCAATGCTGCTGCCATCTAATGGTCTAAGCTTCCTCTTCGCCGGCGGCTTGCATCCACAGTTGCTCTGAGGGCCCTGCCCTGCGCAAGCTGGCCAAGCTTGTTACCTGGCTTGGCTCTTCATTTCAATACCAGGTGCTCGAAGTTCCTGCGGTTGTGAGTGCGGCACGAGGAAACTCCAAGCCTGAGTTTCTGCAATGCAGGCGGTGACGAAGGCTTCTCTAATTGGCGGCGGAAGTGGGATCTTCTTGCCCGAGTCGCGAGTGTGCCGCTCAAGGCAAGAATCAGCGCAAGAGCTAACCTTAGCCGTTTCAGCTGGACTTTGCTAGGGCTGAGCTGACTGGGGTGAGTGGCGAGTCGCAAGAACAGTTTACCTTAAAGTTGAAAGGTCCGCACTCGCCAGCGACGGTCGAGGCAACAAACTCGTCCACGGGGGACCTGCTTAGAGTGTCTTGCTCACAGCATCTTTGAAGGGTGCTGGCTCGTTGCCAACCCGGCCTGTAGAGCTGCAAAGCTGCACGAGCTAAGCTGTGCCTGACGCTTGACGTTGCATGGTCACCACTGTGCAGCGAACACGGATACATGCCCGAGGTTGAGCGTGAGACCCAACAGCTGCAGCACCTGCAACGAGCTTAGTTATAATTTAATTTCTGTCCGGTCCTGACTGGTTGAAGCTGCTCTGCCCACGCATATCATCAGTCACACAGAAAAGTACTGTGATCATCCTTACTTCCTTACTTGCAAGTATTCGCAAACTTTCGCAACCAGGGCCAAGCGCTGCTGAACTACGACTCGTCTGAGGCACCGAAGCCGAGAGCACCCAGCACGAGTGCCAGCGATCCGCGCATGCCTCCTCGGTGTTGGAGTCGTGAGATTTTTGACGGGCGCTGCTACGGGTCCGGGAAGGTTCAGAATGCTTCCGCTGAGGCTGTCCTACTTGCTCCAAGCCCAGGTGGATCAAAGAGAGCCAGACCTGAATGAAGGCTCGAGACGAAGAATTCAGGTCCACAGCCTCAGCAAGGCCGAGGCCAGTGACAACTTGCTCCGCCGTGTTTGCATCACCCCAGCTGATCGTACGGAAGCCTGGGCCACAATCACCACAGCGCACATCAAAGCAGCATCGAATCGATTTGAGCTCAGCAGCTACCAGCAGGATGCAGAACGCACCCTGCGACAAAGCGAGGCAAGGTGATGTCGGACCAACTTGCACCCTTTCCTGCCTGGCAGATCCAGGCAGTGCTCGTGCCAGGAAGGGTAGCTCCTTCTGCAACAGCAGCTCTCAAAATCATCGGTGCACCTCTCATTACAACGGCCTGCGCTGCTTGAAAGAGAAGGCCAGCAGAGCCTTGGAAAAACAAGTTGAACGATGCTCTGAGGGGGTACTGCGGGAAATGGCAGGGAATGGCACTTACTGCACCTTTCTGCATTTCGCAGACCATCCGTTGCTAAGACCGTGCAAAGCTGTAAGCTTAAACGATGCACTTAAACGATGATGCCTCGTGGAGCAGTCCCGAAGCTCCCGATGTCCAAGGCGTTACCAGGCACACCAGCGTCACAGATGCGTAGCCATCGGACATTCAGATTCAAGACTGCTCCACAACTATGAAGCAACGCAGCTGCGTGCTGCGCCACTGTAGGCACAGGAGCTGCCCTTTTGCATCCAGGACTCTGTTCGCCAGACAGGAGCTGCCCTGCTTACCAAAACATCAGATGGTGTCGACGCTCAGGCTCAAGTGTTTTGGTCTCACCTGGCTGGCCACATCGTTGCGACTACTAGCCCTCACCGTGTAAGCAATCGGTGCGCAGGCGAAGTGTTTTTGAGAGCTGGTGTTGCTCGTGTTTCCATCAATACAATCGCAAATGCCCCGCCATCATGGACCATGGCAAACCCATGCCTAGCCTACAGAGCCACCAAGGAACCAATGGCATTCGGTGGTCTCGTGGCAACTCTACAGAAACGTTGCACATGCCAGGCCACTTGGTCGAGTCGGGCATTGCGGCTGCCTGGTCAAGTTTGCAGAATGAGCGGATGGGCCCGAGAAAGAGAGAGAGAGAGAGAGAGAGAGAGAGAGAGAGAGAGGGAGGGAGAGAGAGGAGACAAAGCGAGTGAGAAGTGCGGGGGGGGGGGGGGAGAACAACGACAGCAAGCACATCTCCAGTTCCAGATCCACAACAAACCATGCCATGCTAAGAGATTCTACAGGTAGCTTGCGCACACATTACATAGATTTGCACTCCGAGGTCTTCAACAAACCACTATTGAACATGGTGAAGCTGGTACAATGCTCGGCTCCGTCAGCTAAGAGCCTGTCGAGGGAAGTTCCATGAGAACCACTTACTTGTCAACCCAGGCCTTCGCAAGCGCGCCCCATGACTTCGGCACGACTTGATCCTTTGGAATACCTGCAACGGGATTTTCGCGTGAGTCTTGCGATGTCCATATCACATCCGGTGTCTCTGAAGAAGGCCGAGCGACGCATGACAATGGCAGGATTCGACTTCTTGATGCCGCGAATCTGAACCTCGAAGCCCAAAGACCTCGAACATGCAGAATCTTCAGTGCCACATTCAGAAAAGCACTCCCGCGAAAATACGTGAGAAATCAGCCTTGATGTACATGCATCAGCCAGGCTGGCTGAACACTGCACAGCATCCATGACTTCCGATCGATCTGCCGTGCGTGCGTGCGTGCGTGCGT
>CAJNJA010012230.1:0-38306 GCA_905231915.1 Symbiodinium necroappetens | reverse complement strand
CTACTACTACTACTACTACTCACCCTCCTCATCCTCCTGCTACTACCCCTGCTACTACTGCCCCTGCTACTACTTCTGCTGCAACTACTGCTCCTGTTGCCCCTGATACTACGACTAGAATGACAATGATGACGACTACGAAATTGACGACCGCAGCGCATGATGCGTCACAAGACAATATTCGGCTTTGTTTTTTGCATCAACAATCCATCCAGGTTCTCTTTGTCGGCCTAACTTGGGCGACTACCTGACTGAAGGGACGATCCTGCAGATCAGCTCGACACTTAGAGCGTTCTGAACAGATTCGCGCATTGTCAGCAGTTCGGGCAAGAAGACATCCCCGGCATCATCCGTGTTTGAGACGGTGCGGATCAGTGTGACAACCTGTGCTGCCAGGTGGAGAAAACGTGACTGAGATAGCGAAGAACTGCTCCATGATGCCGACCTGGTGGCATAATGTGCAGGGGAAGTGTTGTCCAAAGTCTTGTCCTTGCGGCCCCCTTGATTAGATCTGCGCATGCGGGCTGTCACTCCAAGTGTCCTTCTTGGAGTCTTGGGAATTTGAGATCATGAAGCACAGTGCACGCATCATGGGGTCGGTCTGTTTCAATGCCGCTACAAAGCCTATGATCTCCGACAAATCCATTTTCGTGATGGGCCGGCCAATCTGATCTAAGGCCAAAAAAGATGAAGCAAGCAGGAAAGTGACCTGCCGCATCTGTTTGTTGTGTACAGTCCATGACAACACTTCTTGTCGTCTCACGTTGCGCTCCTGTCCCTGCAGCCCCCGCTAAGCTTGCTGAGGCTCTTCATGGAAGCGCGCAACGTTCTCAGGGAAAACAACACTTGCCAGGCCTCTTGGTTTCCAGCCCAGAAATCCTAAACCCTTATCCCCTGAACATCAAGTTCTTGAGCTTCCGAAAAAAAGCTGCTGCAGAGGAGCGTTGGTACGTGCACACTCAAACCTGGCTTGACCGAGTGCCCTGGCAGTGTGTCTTGTAGTGGTACATGCTTGAGGACTTGGGATTTGGGTTTTAGAGGGTCTTTTCCTTTTGAATTTGTATTCAGGGTCCCAAAGGTTCGTGTGGGGAAGCAGTGCGGGGAAGAAGTGTCAATACCCAAGATGTCACAATCAAGACTGGAAATGCTGGCAAGCAAGGCAGAAGCTTCGATCGCAGTGTAGACCCAAAAGCAGCACAAGCAGTACACGAAGCCGTGGTCGAAGAGCATCTTCAACCCAAAACCAGGAACCCCTGGGGCCCAGAAATCCAGAACCAAGAGCCCCAAGCCTCAAAGCACCATTAAAAAAAATCCAAAACCGGCTGAGGCCGCGAGGTTGTCACTCCTCCGGTCCAAGGAGATTCGACCCAAGTATGTCGAGAGCACCTTTCTCCAGGCACCTCAGGGTTTCGGTTCAAATGGCTCTGGAGCCACAGGGCTCTGAGGGACCGTGGGGGCTTGGTACCTGTAGGGCTTTAGGGATAGGGCGCTTGGGGCTGTCAATCCAGAGTCCCAATCAAGGGTCCCTTAAAAGTAGTGTCTCGGGTATAGAACAGCAGCTAAGAAGAAGGAGTTGCAAGACTTCTCCAAGCGTGATGAGCAGAGGCGTTGCAAAGCAAGGGCTATGTCTACGAGCCCGAGGAGTGGGGCGACGTCCTTCTGCTCTTTGGAAGACAAGTTGAAACCGGTTGTAGAGGCACGCGGATGTCACTGAAAGAGTGCCGGCTCCATGGTACCATCCGAAGCTTTGTGTGAGTTGATAGTTCTAAGTTCTAGGTTATAAGATATAACGTGTGGAAAGTTTGCTAATTGCTTGACCATTTCTCCACAAATGCTCCGTCAATCCGAGGCTCCACATCTCTGTCCTCGCGACAGGCCAGGTTGCTAGAATTTCGCCAGGGTTGCTTCATGCTGTCTTCGATGATCTGTTCTTGAACGTGAGCTGCTCAAATCTGAATCTGGCCCTCGTGCGGTATAAACATCTGGACCCTAAGCCTGAGACTTCACTCCGGCCCGAAGCATCGCAGATGACGAGAGACGTACCTTCGTGGGGCAAGATGAGATGCGGTTCTTCGTGCCGAAGGCGAGACGTTTGCGTTTCCTGAACTGCATAGCCGGATCATGACGTCCAGTGTCTCGCTGGGACCGGGGATGGAAAGAGGTCTTGAATCATTCCGGGCACGTCAGCACTCTCCGAAGCTTTCGGTGTCTTTTCATCTTTGCACGTGCAGGAATCAAGGATCCAAGACATGCGAGAGAAAGCAAAAACTCTTGACGACCCCGACTTCTCGGATCACGCAGACGACGAAGGTGTGGCAGCCGAACCTGTTCCGACGGCAGAAGGCGCGAGCATATCCCCCGGACAGGCGCGAGCAACACCGACGTCGACGACGACGACAGCGACAACGTCACTGCAGCCAACAACGGCGCAAACTCGCTGTCCGAGCTCGGTGAGACGTCTGAGATGTCTGAGGACCAGGCCTGGGCGCCTGCAGTGCAGCCATGACCACACGAGCGCACTGCACAGGAGCTGAAGTGTGTGAACGGTCGCTCCGACTGCACGAAAGAGCGGGGGCGTGGGGCGATGCTTGTTCTTGCCTGGGGACAACCACTCAGGCAGGAAGCGGCGCTGGCACTGCCAGTGCCATCACTGTTGGACGGGGTACAGCTGCAACGTGAAGATGGTCGAGGGCCCGGGCATCAACCAGGACCACCATGTGTTGCTTCGGGAAGTTAGGCTTGACGACGGCTGGCTTAGTCCCGAGGCGCAAACCAAACTCAAGTAAAGCGGGCTTTCTGTGCATAGTAGATTTGAGCTTTTTGACATACGTTTCCGGCTGTTTCGGGATTAGGCGTGTGTCCCAGCTTCGAAGGCAGCCTCAGCATTGACAGAACTTCTACCTCAAGCCCTCACACCTAAGCTCAACATCTTCAGCCTGAATGCTCAGCTTCACACTTACTAGTGCTAGTCAGAAGAAGTGTGAGACACCAGGACTGGAGAGTGAACAGACTTTCTAGTCCGTTCCCGGCCATTTGCAGGTCACTGCATGTTGTGTACCAAAAAGAAGGGAACTCATTTTGTATTGCCGCGAAGCCAATAAGTCTAACCCGCCGGAAGCATGGTCTTTCGAGCGCAGGCATATGGCTTCGTTGCTCATAGGAAGGGAGGGAAAGACCATGTGCTTGGCATCCGCACCTTTTCGCTCATCTAAGCTCTCCCAAGCTTCATACTTTAGGCTTGCGAAGCCCGCTCGACGTCCTCACCTCCTTCCCCGACTTAGGGAAAGGCCCTCGCTTGCTCGTGTGTGCGCAAACGCTTTATAGTTCAAACGTTTGCAAAATTGAGCGAAACAGTGCGCAGCTTTGGGTCCACAGGTGTGACGGAACGGGCTTGATCTCTTCAGGTGTACTCCGTCCCAGGGCTTTGCTTCCTCAAAAGAGCAAACATCTACGTACTACGGACGTCTAGTCAAGTCGACACACCCTCACCCTAAACCGCTGTGCGGCTCAGATTGAATTGCCGAGCGGTTGTTGAGGAGTTTGAGCCGCTAGTGGCAGAGAGGGCGGCCGGAGCAGGAGGATATCACCAGGACCCGGACGTCTATTTCCGTGAGGACGATTCCTCAAATCACACCCAGAAGCCCCATGCAAGCCACACCCAAAAGTCGGGCAACAGGGCCTTCATAAGAAAAGACATAGGATCATGTTAGGGCCCGTGTCAAAGAGCATCTCTTCTAGGGTTTGCAACAACTGTCATTACCTCATGTCCCGTGCGCTCGCAATGCGGGAATTTGGACGAGTGTGATTCATTGATTCCTCTTACTGGTAGCAGGGTTGTATCATGATTACTTAGTACGTTGTATGCTTACTATGATGACGATTTTCATATTAATATGATTCTGCGACACTATTCATGCTAATTGTGTTTTGAAGACTCATGGCCAACCCTTCCAATTTTCGGGGTGAGCATGCAATGGCCATGCTGACATGTGCTGCTTCGTCCGAGTTGCCTAAATTGGCATAGCATCCGTTCTGTCGCTTGCTTTCTGTTGTGCTCGCTACGTGGTTTTTGCAGAAACCGGCAATGAGAGTGATGACAGCCCGTCTCGCCGAGTTCTGTTGAAGATCACTGCCCGTCGAAGCTGAGAGGCAACAGTTGCTGACTGAGTTTAGGATTTAGCCTCGGGTTTTGGGTCAGAGGTGGAACTTTTTGCCAATGTCACTGGATCCTGTGCAATCAGGAGCTGGCCGTGCAGGGTTGTGCCTTGGCTGGCTCTCACGAACCCTGGACCCCGAGTCCTAGACCTTCAAGCCGAAACCCCAAAGCCCAAAAGCCGAAGCCTTAACCTCAACACATCTCAGTACCCCTCAGCCGAACACCCTGGGCCCACAGCCCGAAGCCCTAGTCGGTAAGCCGTGGGCAAGACAGCCGCTCTGCCAAGGTCAGCTGCACACGGACCTCCGCTACCAGTAGCTCGGCTGCAGACCGATCGAAGATTAGGCCCGAGAAGCCCTAAGCACCTGACTTCCAAAACCCATCTAAGTCTCAATAGGCCGTGAGCTTTGTGCCCCCTGAGACCTCAAACTCCATCAGCCTTCAAGCTCCGAACCTCTAAGCCTTAAGCATAAGCACATCGGGAGAGTTGCTTCGAGGTTGGCCCGCGTCACGTTGGTCCCGATTAGTGAAGCTGCAGAGGACGGAGCGGGCTCTGGTGCCGAATTCCGGGGTTCTTCCGAGTTTGACTCTGCGAGATGAGATGAGCTGGGCACAGTGGGGTCGCTTTCTAAATTAGGGCACCCCTTCTGAGTCTAGGCCCCCGATACAGTACGGCACCCTTGATAAAAAAATGCCACAAAAGTGACCCTACTGTAGTTTAGAGAACTACCCATTAAGTACTCAAGAGTGTCGGCTCTCCAGGGCATTCTTCTACAGACATGCATGCTTTCATTTTTTGTTTAATAATGTGTATACCGTGTACTGCATACCCTTTCCAAGTACTTAAACGGTATAGTCTAAATATGGACAAATAAACAAGTATAACTGAACGAAAAAACATTTATATATACATACATATGTATATATATATGTGTGTGTGTATGTATGTATGTATGTATGTATGTATGTATGTATGTATGTATGTATGTATGTATGTATGTATGTATAAGTGTCTCGGCCCGAGCCTNNAGCGTCCGAAAGAAAGATGTATGTATGTAGGTATGTATTTGTATGCATGTATGTATATGTATATGTATATGTATATAAGTGTCTCGGCCCGAGCCTCAGAGCGTGTGTGGGTTATTTGCCAATGCCCCCGGGACGACCAGTATGGTACGCTCTGTTGCTTCATCGTCTTCTTTGGACGGTCAGTCCTCAGAGTCCTCCGGGGAAGGCTCCACTGGCTCCGAAGATTCAGCTGCGCGACGACGTGTGGCCGAAGTTCAAGCTGCCAGGTTCCAACAGAACCGTTTCGAATGGTTCAGGCGCCGATCAGTGGCGATCCTGTGCGAGCTGGCGATGGAGCGCCAGTTCAACATGGGTGGCATCACAGGCCGCCAGTTGGTGGCCAGGATGTCAGCCTTCCGCCGCCGCTGTGAAGGCAGGACAATGGAGCAGCTGGTGGAATTCACCCTTCCGCAGTTGGTACAGCCGGCTGCGGACCACCTACACGACGACGCCACCACGCTCCTGCTCAAGGTGGACACCCCGGTCCCGGAGAATGACAGGGAATGGATCCTCTCAGAACAGGTTGGCCGCGTCCAGGACCCTCAGCGACATCAGGTTGAGCAATTCAGCCTCCTCCTGTTACGCAGGTCTCTGGTTCCCCAACTGCGG
The DNA here is from genome assembly GCA_905231915.1 of Symbiodinium necroappetens. NCBI lineage: Eukaryota > Dinophyceae > Suessiales > Symbiodiniaceae > Symbiodinium > Symbiodinium necroappetens. The sequence continues at coordinate 32,473 of CAJNJA010012230.1, read as the reverse complement.
ACCCCGGATGCGGCTATGGTGCTGGAACGCCTCATGTGCAACGCTGGGGGATGCTTATATAGAGACTTCATTTTGCTCTTCTGGCGCCTCCTGTCTGATGCGGACAGATACAGCTTTCAACAGTGGTACCAGGGACGGTGTGAAGGTCCACTGGACGAGCCGGGTTCGGCCTCTGCAGGGCCGATGGAAACATCGGAGCCGGCCAGGGGCTCTCGGGATCCATGAGCCACTCTACACCCACATCAAACACGTGATGGGCCGTCCCGGTCCCAAATCCGGGACCAATGCGGGAACCGTCACTCTGCTGCACTTCGAAATCACTACTTTGATGGGAGATGGACCTCTCTCAGTTGACAGGTTGCGTTGTGCCCGCATTGGAGACACGAGGGTTGGGGGTAATTTCGGTCGTTGTCCCCCTGAAGTGACATCAGCCTGCCATATTGTCTTCACGAATACCGCGAAGCTTAACGACCCTTTTCAAACAAGCCAAACTAGCAAAGCTACAGGCTCCCTTTCCACCTTTGACATTGCGTCCCGAATGGGCACGCGCAGGTACGCCGTACTTTTCATGTGCTTTTGTCAGCATTTTTCTGCCTTCTGTTGCTCGCTGCGCGCCCAACAGGCCCCAGCAGTGAGCCAGCCGCCTCTGTTGCCCGGGGTTCTTCACACGGGTGTTGGTCTTCTGGATAGCTTCCTACTGTTTCTCATATGGGTGATTACATACGCACATAGATGGATGTTTAGAACCCGGCTGCAGTGGAGATGTGTCAGAGTGCAGCGCGGACTGTACTGCCGGCGCAGATGTGTGTGCCAGTGTGAGCGTGGTGGTCGCTTCTGGCAGCGGGCCCGACCCTCGCCCAAGCCTAGCCCCAGGCATCGTAGTGGCTGCTCAGGCGGCCAGTTGGGTGCCAACCCAGGCTTAGGAAGGCTCTTCTGGATTCTGCTAGTATGGTTATACTACACTAGTGCAACCTGTGAGGGAGTCCCGCTGTCTGGACCCACATCTGCAGATGCGTTCACCCCAGCCCAGCCGTCGTTTCTGCATGCGCATGGACACAGAGCAGCTCGCGTGTCTTTTGCAAGGAAGAGAGCGTTCAAGCGCGCTCAGGCCCGGGCGCTTAAGGATGGTAGTACAATGTATCGTGGGCAGCGCCATACTATACATAGTCTCTCCCTCCAGTATATAGGCCAAACTACACCCCGCCGCTTACCTCAGACCTCCCCAGTAGATCCAGACCTTATTAAGGTAACAACTTGGAACTGCGGAGGCCTCCATGCCAACAGGTATGCGGAATTGATGGCGTGGCTCAATTCGGAGCCTCAGGCATGCCCTCACATCGTCCTAGTCCAGGAGTGCCATTGGAAGGATAGCATGGAGTACAGTAGTGACAAGTGGGTGCATGTCTTTTCTGGATCAGGGTCACAGCAGGGCGGAGTCATGATTATCCTCAGCCGCAAACTGGTGCGTCCAGATCAGGTGAGATATGTAGAAGTAGTCCCCGGACGCGTATTACATGCCAGGTTGGCCTTAGACCCACCGATTGATGTGCTATGTGTATACCAACATGCATGGTCAGTTGCAGGTAGCTCGTGGCACACTGGAATGTCTAGAACGGAGATCCAGTCTGACTTGTTGGAACGTCGCATGCTCATATGGCAAAGGGTTAGGAGCTGGGTGGCATCTATTCCTGCTAGGAATACACTCCTCGTAGGCGGGGATATGAACTGTGGCCTGTTGCCGGCCCACCCTCACGTAGGTACAGGGACACAAGGTCATAGGCATCCTCATCCGGACCAACCGCACTTCCAACAACTTGTGGTTTCGCAGGGCCTGGTAGCCATGAACACGTGGGGGAGGGCAGGCGCGCCGGCAGGTACATTCCTGCAACTGCAGCAACACACAGTTCAGATCGACTTCCTGCTAACGCGCCTGCCATGCCACCCCACTTCAGTGCGCGCCAAAGCGCTTCGTGCTGCGCCTGTGGTGCATCCGACGGGACTGAGACACGTGCCGGTCTGCGGATATATCCAGCATTCAGCCCGACCCAAGGCCCCTACCTCCACCACCCTCAAACCTCATCACATCAGGATGCAGCTGCAAAACAGCCCGGAGCTGGCGCAGGCTTTTCAGTCTCGGGTACAGCATGAGCTTTGTAGATGCCCACAAGGGGACCTGGATGTGTGCCTTAAGCAAGCCTGGCATCACTGTAGGACCCAAACTAGGCTGATTAGTGCCCTGACCCCTGCTGCAACAATACCCGAGGTATCCCTAAAGTGCTACTGGCAGGCTAAGCAGCAGGTCAGACTGGACCAGCATCGCACGTCGGGCTTCTATGCCCCTTTAATTTGGCACTGTGCACAGGCCCCCTCGGCAGTCGTCCTTAGGAATTTTCCACGGGCAGTCCAGGCCCTGCGACCTTTGATACGCCTGTGGCGTTCCACCTGCCGGCTGCGCAGTCTGGACAAACAACTGCGGAAGCGTGTGAAGGAGCGAAAGATGGCCAAAGTGGACTCTCTCATTGCAGAAGCGCAGCAGCTAGACAGTAAGGAAATAGGCGCACTGCACTTAGTGGCGCGGAGCATTCGCCCCAAGCAACCCAAACGCTCCATACACTTTCGTACGTCTGACGGCCTCCTAATGGGCGAGCAGGAAGAAGTGATCTGCATTCGTGACTTCTTCGCCGAACTGTATCAGTCTCAAACCAGGGTCAGTACCGTGCACATTCTTACAGAATCTCTTGATATCCAGGAATGGGAGGTCCAAGAGGCACTTCGTAGCTTGCCGGCCCGCAAAGCTTTGCCGCCTGGCCAAGCGCCCGCGCTGCTGTGGAAGCTGGCAACAGATGACATCTCCAAGGTCATGCGTAGCCGGTTACAAACGCTCCTGCAGCCAGGTCCCCTAGAGTTCCCACCCAAGTGGCACGATTCCTACCTAACTCTGTTGGCGAAGCCAGGGAAACCTCCTAATTGCCCCGCCAATCTGCGCCCGATCAATTTGTTGCCGGCTGAATCCAAGATGCTAGCGCGCATCGCGGCTCGCAGACTGCATCCGTTTATAGTACGAGCCGTACAATCGGTGCCCCAGTTCGCATATGTACCCTCGCGGCAATGCGCAGACGCCATCGATAGGGTAGTTTCACATTGTGCCAGAATTAGGGCTAGATTGCAGTCGCATCGCCGTAATGCTTGGAGCCGGCCTCAGGCGACCTGTCAGGATGCGGTCTATGGAGGGCTACAGCTTTCTCTAGACATGGCGAAAGCATACGATAGGCTTCCTCGCGACCTCCTTAGACGGGCCTTAGAATGGATCGAGACCCCTGAGCCCCTTATCACCTTGATACTGTACATACACGACCATGCCAGCATTGTCATTTGCAGACATCACTTCACCGAGCATGTGGGAATGGGGAGAGGGGTCAGGCAAGGCTGCGGGTTATCGCCTCTGCTGTGGATTGCATTCACCCTCCTCATCCATGACCGACTCAGCCAGTACCTACCCATCGAGGCGCAAACCAGCTACGCGGATGATTTTCACATTCAGTGGGAGATCACAACAGAGCAAGAGTTCAGAGCTGCATGCCACACCATCCCGCGCATCCTAGCAGATCTAGCTTCATTAGGCATGGAGGTCTCCCTGGGTAAAACCGTGGTACTACTGGCTCTGCAAGGCCCACTCGCTCCCAGACTGCTCAAGACATACACCAGGCGGGTTAAGGGGAACAGGGTCTTGCATGTCCAGACGCCCCATGGTACCACGCAGATCCCCATACGTCGTTCTCATGACTACTTGGGAGTCAAGATTAGTTACTACCAGTTTGAGCGTCTGACGGTCCAACACAGACTCAAACTATCCTGGGTTGCCATGCACAGGCTACATGACCTACTGAAGCACCGCTTGCTCCCCATACGTAAGAGGACCCTCTTGTGGCAGTCATGTGTGTGGACTGTGGCGAGTTTTGGACTCACAGCCATCGGCATGGACCCTCAGAGTGCTCAGCAGTTCTACTCTGGCATCATGCGCCAGTTACGCACCGTAGCTCGTAGTCCTGCTCATCTGTCACATGAAACCAACGCCCGGGTCTTGCTACAACTTGGTCTACAACACCCTGTAGAATGGTTAGCTAGACTTTGCCACAAGCGCGTTCAGGAATGTCTGCAGGGAGTAGGTCAGATACAGCCGCTCAGGGTCCATCACTGGTGGTCTGTTCTGCCGACCAGTTTTAGCCTGTGTACTGGTACGGAGTATGGCTCGGGGGTACTCACAGAGGTCACCCAGATACTTCGCATTCAGTGCCATTGCCCCACATGTGGTCAGGCCTTCCCCAGCTCTCATGCCCTAAAAGTCCATATAGGTAAGAGCCACCCCGAACAACAACCCAGACATGAACCCAACCCAACCATCAAGAACCGTCGCCGGGATGAGTATCGCAAGCATGCTGTGCAGGGCAGACCACAGTGTAGATTTTGTCTGAAGAAGTTTTATGGATGGCCACAGTTTATGGGACATTTTGACCAGTCAGCCTGCCCCATCCTCCATATGCCTCAAACAGCTGGATTGCACCCTGTGAGAACACCCGCCCTGCCCACTGCCGATACTCCATCACCAGAGGACAGGTCATCTCATGTCCCGGAACGGCCTCCCCTACCTTCCCCCGGTACAAGTGCCGCTGTACCTGGGGCAGCTGAGTTGGATGTAACAAGGGCGCTCGCGCCACCTTCTGTTGATGACGGTGCCCTGGCCCCGCCAGATCCGGTGCCGCTTTTTCACCGGCCCGACCTACAGGCACTAGCCGTCAAAAGAGACATTCGAAGCCTGGGAAAGGCCATCCGTGCAAGTGGGCTCATGAATCACTGCCCTGAATGCTTTCAATGGGTGTCAAAACCGTCATATGTCGCCAGACATGCTACTCAGATGCATCCCCGAATTAAGGCAGGGCAGGAGCAAGTGCAGATTTGGGCCCAAAGCAAGTTGGGCGTCAGCCGACCCTGCCAGTGGTGTGGTGATAGTACCTTTGCCCGTGCGGCCTCGCACCTCAAGGCTTGCCCTGTGCTGTGGACGATAGGCCATTTTCTGAACTTGCATGCCTCCTTGCAAGATTCCGGTCAGGCGACCCTTCATGTCCGACCTGGCGGCGGAAATGCTGGAGGCTCAGGCCGAGTTCAGTGCCTTCGGCGCGTACATGCATACCCCGCCGGCACTGCAGCAACGGCGGGCGAAGGAGTCCGAGGCATCGGTTCCCTCGACGGATCTGGGTTCGACACCGGCCCCAAGCCTGGCAGAGAGCGATCAGATGGAGACGGATCGGGACCGCGAGAAGAGGACTGCGGACCCATCAGCGGCCAAGGATGCGCCCCCACCTTCCAAGTGGGCCAAGGGGGATGCCAAGGGGGATGGCAAGACGGAGGATGTTCAGTCGGGCAAGGGCCGAGCTCTGGACAGCCAGCCACCGCAGGCAGCTCGGGGATCGGGACAAGGTGCGGGGCAGGGCTCAGGACAGGGCTCCGGGCAGGGCTCCAATCCCAGGGACAGCCGGGACATGGACAAGGCGGGCAATCCGGGTCCACGCGCGGGCTCCCAACAGCTGGCCAACTGGCGCCGGACAGGAGGATACCGGCAGTGGCCGAACAACCAGAATGGCGGCAATCAGCGCTGGGAGAGCAAGGATGCCAAGGAGCTTCGCGAGCTCAAAGAGGCAGTTCGGGCCATGGGCCGGCTGAGTCTGAGGATGGAGGACGCCTTGGGTGTCCTCCATCTAGACTCAGAATACATCCTCTTTTTGCAAACAGAAGCGGCTGGCAACGAATGGGCAATTACTCAGCAGCTCTACGACACAGCAGTAGAGTGGAACCGCCAGAAAGAGGCGGATCCGTCCGCCCTAACGAACCCGATGAGGAATATCCTCCTATACAACATGTACAACGCCCTCCTCATGAAGCTGGAAGCCCTGGAAGTGGACACGAACTTGATGACTGCCGCGAAGAATCGCGGCCTCATAGAGGGCACATCGTACGTGTTTCTGCAATGGGATCAGGCGACCCGCAGGCATGTGAAGGCAACCGCCCAGCCGATCGAGCACGAGGAGGCGGTCACCATGGTGAAAACCCTTCGCTACCTGTCGATGTTCCCGAACGTAGTGGGCAGGTTTCATGCGTTGAGACGCATGGAGGACAACCTCAACGGCGATATTATCCCCTTTTCACTCGTGGCCCAGAACCGCACGGCCGAGTCCCATCAATTATTCGCCCTTATGGGCCGGCTAGCGCGCAACAGCATTTGGCACCTCATCGCTGCCACGATGAGGCCAGCCAAACCGAGCAGATCGCCGCTCGCGAAGTATGTGGACAAGCTGGTCCGACAGCTGTAGGCACGCAGCCAGCAATTGTGTGTGGGGTTGCCTTGTCTAACCCTAGTAACCACTGTTATGCAAACTCCAGAGTCATGGCTCTCCTATGGCTGGCCGCATCCTCTGTGGAAGGCATTACGGTGCCCCACCAGGCCATGGGCCGATTTTTGAGATGGCTTGTGCGGCCGGCTCCCGCACAGGCGCGGCTTCCAACATCGCTCTGGTCTGTTAGGCTCTGGACTGAACTCGTGCACGGCTGGCAGGTGCCACACTGCCAGCATGATGCAGCCGAGTTTCTGCAGTTTATCGCGCCTCAGCTCGTTGCATCACCAAGCATGTTTAGTTGGCAGGCCAGGGAACTTAGAGGCGGTGCGCACTGCTCATCCTCACAAGACTCAGCCCAGGTTGTCGATCAGGGAACTCTGTGGCCGATGATGGTTTCTGCACAGCTCGAGGCTGTGCTGCCTTCTTCCGGTGTGTGCGCTAGTCACCAGTCAGCTGTCAGCCTGCAACAACTCCTCATAAGATGGCGCAACCAGGCAGCCCGACATGCCCTGGCTATGATTCCTGACTGGTTTGTGCTTCAAGTGAGCCGTTTTGATGACGACGGCCGCAAGCTGTTGGTGCCTGTGAGCATAAGTGATGCTGTATATGTCCCGATCTTCCCTGCTGATACCCTGGTTACCTCGTCGGTTCGGTATAAGGTGGTTGCTATAGTATACCACATAGGCCCCACCATGCTTGCGGGGCACTACCGCACTGCCTTGTGTCAGGATGGTCAAATTAGATATGTCACGGATGATGGCCGCCCGGCCACTGCAGCAAACAGCGCAGATGTGCAACAGATTCAAGCCAATGCGTATCTTTTCTTTGTGCGGAAGTGCTGAGTCGAAGGTACATGCTGGCATCGTCGGCAGATGAGTGTAGTTTATCTTAGTCAACCGGTTGTTACTACTGTTCCCTCAGACCGATGTTTTTGGTTTGTGTCGTCATGCTTGACATCCTACGGGTCCCAAACCGACTTTTGGATGCCTGGCAGTCTGATCCAAGGCCCTTCGGGGCATTTTAATCGTTGCAGAGCTGCGAGTCCACCACCATAGGGCGGTCACGCCATCGGGGGGCTCCAAGTGATCTTCGGTGCTAGTGTTTACTCTATTTTCATTCCATTTTCTGATCTTCAATGTTGTGAATAGCTTTTTCTGATGCGGCTCATGCGACTTGTAGGTGGAAGGGGGCGCTGTAACACATGGCGTGCAACCAAGTGAGTTGCCAGCTGGCGAAGCTGCCCGCATCGCGAGGACACTTTCTTCGCGGCGAGTGAATGAATGAATGTATGTATGTATGTATACATATATATATATGTGTGTGTATAGATATAGAGTATAAACACAAGTAAGTAAGTTCATCAATGAGTAATCAAATAAACAAGCCAACACATTTGTAGAGTGCAAACAGATAAGTAAGCATCTATGAATACAAGTACAAATATATAATTATGTATATGTGTGTGTATATATATATACATATATATATACATACATACATACATATCTATATATGTATATATAGATGTTTATATATACTATATACAATCTAGGCAAATGCTTTGACTCTTTGCTGCTCGCAAGCGATGTGTCTACGGGCGGCGCCTTGAGTTTCTGGGGAAATGTCGCTATTCCTTCAGTATGCTCCCAAAGCTGCACGAACTGCCGCGAGCTGCCCCGGTGGGATTCTGGGGAGCAAGCTCCTGGTTACGGTCGCTGTGCCGTACTTACTGATGGTGGGCAATGCTCGCCTGTTGACTTCTGAGTGGTTTGTTCGGGTGGAGTACTCTCGTTCCGGATTTCCAGAAGACAGCTTCGGCATGAGCAGCAGCGATAGGCTTGCTTATGGGGTGTACTGCATCCGATACATGACGAACGGCAAAGGCATCGACTACCTGAAAAACTTAACTTTACCCTACGACATATGCCACTGGAGTCGGCGCCCGGCGCAGAAAACGGAAGGCTGCCCCATGTTTACCGAGAAAGAGCTGAACCACATGCAGGATGTGAAGGCACTTTCCGGCGCGCTCTTCGTGGCATTCTGGGGTCTTCTGGTGCTGGTAGTCGTCGCAGCGGCCTTTTTGATTCTAGCAGATTCAAAAGTGCTGAAGCTCGCCCTGCTGCGTGGGAGTCAGCTGACCTTGGGACTGATCTTGGCCGTTTCGCTGTTTGCCTTGCTGGGGTTCAAGACGCTCTTCCGATGGTTTCACGTGTTGTTCTTTACTGGTGATTCCTGGCTATTCTCGTTCCGAGACACGCTGATTCGCCTATATCCCCGGCAGTTCTGGCTGGATGCAACGCTGATCCTATCCTTTTCCACGCTCCTTCTGTCGCTGGCAGCGACCGTTGTCTTCCGCAGTTCACGGCCTCTACACCCCAAGGAGAAATCAGAAGACTACGTCTGAGGATCACCGCCAGCCCTGGGGGTCTGGGTGTCGGCCAAAGGCTTGCTGCACCCCGCCCCAGCGCCCGCCCGAAGCGCGTGGAAAAGATCGTCCTGTGCGGTGCTCGCCTCCCCGACCTCACCTCACCTCAACCGGCCGGCAACCCAACATCTCAACTCTCTGCACCCTGTGCACAGGGGAGGAGGAAGACCGAGGATCTGTGCAAGACACCGCAAAATAGCCGCTTGCCTCTGTGATTTGTGGGGTCCAGCGGGCTTTCCGGGTCTATGCTATGCCAGGTCAGGTGCATTTCTGCCTTTCTACATCTACAACGTGCCTCTATCCGACACATCAGCTCAGGCTACAGCAACTCACTGCGCTTGAAGATTCCGTCGAGGGCATCTTGGACCATCTGGGACCCAATTTCTGCAGCCGAGGGTTGTCGGTCCCTCGCTAAGGTGTCACGCAGACAGTACGTCTACTCGATCGATGCCCCTATCGGTGCAAGTCTCAGTTGGCAGCGGAGGCTTAGAGGTATCCAGCCTACAAACCAGTTCTTGGACTTGCGGCAAGGTGCGTTCGCAAGGTATGAAGTTTGTTTCTTGGCTGGCATTCGAGACGTCCGGCCAGATCTGTGGCCCTGACTCGGCTCCAAACTGAGGCTACTGCTACGGCGTGGCGTGCTTTGACGACAAAGACTGGCAGACGAAAGAGAGCTTAGCGGGATGGTCCAGCGTGGGCCAAGTGGAAGTGCCCGAGCTTAAAGGTAGCATGGGTCAGTGTGTCGCTCCGACAACGGATCATTCCCAACAGCGCGACGGACTCTTTCGGGAGGTCAAGGAGGAAGCCTAATTCAGCAGACTGCCCACATCTGTTCGAATTAACCAGCAACGCGGTCCCCGAAGCCTTTGGGAAATGTGTTTGGCAGAAAGGTGGTCAACACGGAAGAAGAGCGTGATGCCATCGTCTTGAAGATGTTCGAACCGTCGGCGCGCCCGTGGGGAGGGATCTCCGGACTTGTAGGAGAACTTGGGAGAACTATACATCTTTGGACTCGTGTAGATGAGGCGACGGAGGCAAAGGTATGTTCTCTCCATCAACTTTCTTGGGGCCTCTTGTAAATTTCATTGGGATGCAGCCGTTCCTAAGCTGCCGCAGGCCCTGAAGGCTCGATGGATTCGGGAGCAGCCCGCCAAGCTCTGTAAAACAGACTGGTACTTGAAGGAGCAGGAGACGCCAGCTGCCTGAGATTGGGTTTGGATCGTTGAGCGCTGCATATTTTAAAGCAGAGCTTATATAATCATTCAGCATGGTCAACGGGGTGCAATGCTGCGCAGTCGAATCCGAGCGTTGACTGTACAGCTCAGCAGCGGCAGCCGGGATGTGCTCTGCGGTGCTCGATTGTGTCTTTTGCGCAGCAGAGGTTCTTCTTCGTCCGCCGGGGGCAACACGTCTTCTTCAACTGCAGCGAGGGCTTCCAAAACCTGCTGCTTGCCTGGGCAGTTGGCTTGAACAGCTTGATGCCTTCAAGCATGGCTGTAAGATGTGCATTGAAAAGACAAAGACAGGGGAGTTCGTCCCTCAACCCGTCATCTTTAAACCTGCCTTCTATGGGCCGAGAACTCACAGAGCCTGCCTCCCCTACTGCCCTAAAGCCTAAACCCTAAACCCGAAACCCGAAACTTTGAAGGAAGGGGGTCGAGCAGCTGACTTGCCACGATGGGGCCTGGAAGGCGCCCCCCCCCCCCCCTGGGAGCTTCTTTCTCTCTGTTTAGGGTTCAGGGTTTAGGGTTTAGGTCTACTTCAGAGAGGGAGCTGTGGACTTTAGAGACCGGCGGGTCAGAGATCTGAGCCGCAGGGGTTTTTGATGGGTTTTCGCGGGCTTCACTGCAGTCGTAAAAACAGGCCATGCAGGTACCGAACGTGTTTGCCACGATTTGGAAGATGCCACCTCGTTAAGAGAAAGTTCAGCTGCCAGGTGGCCAAGCATTCCGAGGACAATCCCATGGAGCAGAAACTCTCGCCCCCGGACATGGCGGTCTGGGTGCCTCGGAAATGAATAGGGAGTCTGTGCTTGTGTAAGGTGATGGCGGGCTCTACAAAGTCTGCATCTATCGATGGTGCGGATATGGTGCCTCTCCTCTCTCCCTGCCAAAGCCAAGGAGCAGGGACAGTTTCCCGAGTGTTCTTGGAAGCACGCGGGCAGCTGCACGACGGACGATCCCCTAAGCGTGGCTCCGCTCGGACAGATCTGGGCTTCGGGTTGAGAGTGATGTTTAGGCAGGTGTAGATGTGGTGTGAGACAAGTATCTTAGATGTGTGTATGTATATGACAGAGGTATTTTTCCCGCGCGGTAAACTAAAACGAAGGTACACGCAAAAAATAACACACACACACACACACGCACACGCGCGCACACACACACACAAAGACACACGCATGCATACATGTGTGCCCACGGGCATGCATGCCTCCAAAACCAGATCTATCCAGCCACATATGTTCTTTACATGCATATGTATGTTTTATGTACAAATGTATATGTAACATATGTACATGAAAATGTAGATGTATATGTAAAGGTGTATGTTATGTGTGTATATGTATGTCTGTGTCTTTGGATAGGTGACGGTGTAGGTTTGCGTGTGCATGTTTTTTATGCATGAATGGATGACGGTATGTACGTATGTATGTATGTATGTATGTATGTACGTATGTGTATCTATGTATGTCTTTATGTATGCATGCATGCATGCATGCATGCATGCATGCATGCATGCACGCATTTGTGTATGGATGTATGTATGTAAGTATGTAAGTAAGTAAGTAAGTATGTATGTATGTATGTATGTATGTATGTATGTACGCAGGCATTCATTGCATACGTGCATTCTCACGCCTACCCCCCCCAAACACACGCATTATATGGTACATATAATAAATATAAATACAGAACGGGCCTCCCTGGGAGTGCAGTTGTTTGCGTGTAAAAAAAATATATATACTTATATATATATACATACATACATACATGTGACTATAAATATATAAATATATATATGTATAGGTATGTATACATATGTACACATGTATATATGTTTACATGTATATATGTAAAGCACACAAGCATCCCCATAGACCATAGATGTAGTTACAAGCAGATGTAGACGTCTAGAGGCGTAACCATAAAGAGATGTAGAGACGAAGTGGTGTAGAGACGCACAGGCTTAGACTGGGCTGAGAGATGCGTGAGACATGAAGCAATACATAGGTGGGCAGGGATGGGGGCTCCCGGCAAGTTCGGCATTCGAAGAATCAATGAAGTAGAGATCGGATGCCACGCTTGAGGTGGTATCGCCGCGAAGCCTGGGCCCCAGGAGCCCGAAGTTCACGACACTTCCACGCTCGGAAGAGCTCCGTCTGTCGGATTCCATGCTGAGGTCCTCCGATTACCAACGACTTCTCCGGGGATGGCCGGGTGCACTACCGGTCTGGGGCCTCTGTTCTCTGGGTCCCGCTTTGACTTTGATTACCCCTGGAGCCCAAGGTGCAACCCTAAAAAGGGCACTGGGCAGCCCATGCGCCTTGTAGTCTGGGAGCCGGACCTGAACCTCACCAGGGGAGCGCAGGCGCGAGCTCGAAGGCTTCTCCTTTTTCAGCTCTTCCTGGTTTAGGGTTTAGAGTTTAAGGTTTTTAGGGTTTAAGGTTTAGGGTTTTTAGGGTTTAGGGTTTTGGGTTCTGGCCAGGTCATCTACGACCGTAGCAAGGTCGCCGAAGTTCTGAGCTTCCAGGAGAAGAAGTATCAGGCACTCCGCCAGATACCGCGGTGCAATACGCCTGGAAACTTCCGAATCCCTAAACCCTCTAAGTCCCAAACTCCTAAACCCTAAACCCTAAATCCCTCTAAGTCCCAAACTCCTAAACCCTAAACCCCTCTAAGTCCCTAACTCCTAAACCCTAAACCCTAAATCCCTCTAAGTCCCAAACTCCTAAACCCTAAACCCCTCTAAGTCCCAAACTCCTAAACCCTAAACCCTAAATCCCTCTAAGTCCCAAACTCCTAAACCCTAAACCCCTCTAAGTCCCTAACTCCTAAACCCTAAGCCCTAAACCCCTCTAAGTCCCAAGCTCCTAAACCCTAAACCCCTCTAAGTCCCAAACTCCTAAACCCTAAACCCTAAATCCCTCTAAGTCCCAAACTCCTAAACCCTAAACCCCTCTAAGTCCCTAACTCCTAAACCCTAAACCCTAAACCCCTCTAAGTCCCAAGCTCCTAAACCCTAAACCCCTCTAAGTCCCAAACTCTTAGACCTTAGGAGAACTCTTGTGACTTCGTCACAGGTCAAGTTGCTGGACAGTGGCGAGGAGAAGACCGCAGAGCCGGACAAAATAGAGCTTCAGCCAGACTAGAAACAATGCTGAGGATGGCCTTTGCCGAAGCTGGAAGGAAGCCTAATAATAATAATAAGAAGAAGAATAATACAAAATAATAAGAATAAGAGTATTATTGTTAACAATACTAATAATAATAAGAATAATAATAATACAGCACCAGGAAGCCAGCTTTCACAGGTGCCCTGACCCAGGGCCTCTCTAGCTTCCCTAGCCCACAAAACCCTCAGAGAGGGCTTGGCTCGGCTTGCTCAGGAGTGGCTGCCGTCAGACACGAGCTACATGCGTTGGTGCGGCGAAGGAGGTAAGTACGAGCCCAGCCAGGTAAAGATCCGAACCCTGGCTGAAACCTGGGTTTAGGGTTTAGGTTAAGGCTGTGAAGGGTATTCGTCTGAGCTACAGTGACAGTGAGGTAAGGTTGCTTTGGGGGCAGTAACCGGGTAGTAGAACTGTATCGAGGTCTTCCTTACGCTGTCTCTACTGCCCTTACAGTTTTCTTCTTCGTGTCAGCGACATCATGTGCTGGAAGCTGCCCCGAAAAGCGAGTAGACAGGTATTGCCGGTAAGCAAGAAGAGCTGCTCATCCAGCAGCAATCTTGACATGCTTTCCCGAATGAGCCCCGGCAGAGGCAGAGAAAGAACCACTACATCCTAAAACCCAAAACCCGACCCTAAACCCTAAACCCTATAAACCCTAAGCCCTAAACCACTACATCTCCCCCGTGCACTGGCGAGGCTGCTTGCTGGTCCTGCCTTCTGAGACGGAGAAGGAGGATGCCGACGATGATCAGTCGGTCTCTTCGCCTAAAGCTGGTGCTTAGACCATGGTTTCAAAGTTATCAAGACAGGATTAAGGTCTACTCAACTTGTTGCCAGTCTACGTGAGTATACGTTAGTAGTACTGCACATGGCCGCATGGCATAGGATGTTTCCAGATTGCTTCCAAGTGCATTGCTACTATGATATGTCCGTTTCAGAAAATCTGCGACCCTCCCTTCTCTTGTCGGACCTTCCCCTGGACCCCTGTATCATGAAGATCCCGAAGAGAAAGGAACTCCTATAAACTGCACAGCCCTTTCACAACTACACCCTATGCAGCCTTCTTCGACCCTACAAAAAGTCTTCTGCAGCCCCTAACCCTCAACCCTAAACCCTGAACCCCTAAACCCTCCCAAAAACAAACCCTAAACCCTCAACACTAAACCCCAAACCCTAAACCCCTAAACCCCTAAACCCCTAAACCCTAAGCCCTATGCTCTTTTCGGCTACGCTTAGTTCTGTTACCGAGGCCAAGGGTGACTATGCCTCGGGTGCTTTCGCGGCCGAGCAGGAGGCAACGACCACGAAGAAGCCGGCGCCTGCCCTTTGCCGCAAAGGAAGGGAGGGGTATATTGTAGGGCGTCATGAGGGTTTTCTGGTTTTGGGATTTACGGATCCAGGGGGTTCATATTTCATGAGGTCAGGGGTTCTGTTTTGGTTGCCGTAAACATGGCTTACCGCAAAGCTTGGTGTGACACTTTAACTTGTCGTTGACCCCACCCGAGTGGATCTCGCTGTTGGAACTCGAACCTGTATACCATAGAGTATATGTGAGAGCTGTGAGTTTAATATTGTGACCTCTAAGACTCTAAGACTCTAGGCACGCTTACCCTCCACGCCGACTCACGAAGATGCCTGCAAGCGTCTAGATGCACCCGGGCAGAAGCCACACCAGGAATCCAGGAATGATGAGTTTCAGCAGGCAAAGGGGCCTGCAGGAAGAAGAGGGAGTTTGCCAATGCACAACCCGCAGCCCTAATTAGCCTATAGTCCAAGCCCGAGGCCCTGAGCCCAAAGCCGCCGCAGCCCTAATTCCGACTTCCACCTCGGGGCCTCACGTCCTCGCGACGTCCGTTCTATAAAAAACATACAGACAAGGCTCCTACAAAAAGCCTGATTGGAAACACCCAAAACCCTGGCCAAACCACCACAACACCCCCTCAAGACCCTCCCACCCTGAAAGCCAAAGCAGCTCAGCAGAGACCCAGCCAAGTCCCAGGCCTCGCTACTGGAGCAGAGTGACTCCTCCCTTCTCGAGGCAGGCAGTTTCTCATATCTTAGTGGCTTTCTTGCGTTTTTTGCAGTATATGTTGTTGAAAGAAACTCGTCAGCGATGATTTGTCACGATGTTTTTCTGACATCATTTTTGTCTAGTAGTTCTTGACGTTTCATGGGGAACGGCGGCTTTTCTAGAGGTGTTGAGGTTGAAAACATGGTCAGGGTAACCAGACTCGTGTCGTAAGCATCAAGTTGGCGCTTCTCGTGAGAAGAGCATCACTGGAAATGATCAACCCGAACAGTGCACTTCAGCATTCGGTCTGGCACGAAGGTTTTCGGTTGCTATCATCGACGGTGCTGTAAATCTATAGACTAATAGAGCTCGTCAGTGTATCTGTGGCGTCTCTGCATATCCACATTACATGTATATATAAATACAAATTTGAGTATGTGTATACATATATATATATACATACGCATGTGTGTGTATATATATATATTTACATGGATCTTCTTTTTCTGTATATATATATACATATAGATATACAGATTGCTCTTGTACTATGGATGCCAATGTGCGCTCTAACGCGCAAGCTGAAACACCAGCAATGTTCGGAGCCTCGCCACAGATCGCAGCAGCCATGGGATATCATCGCAATGAGCAGAGACCAAGCTCGCAATTAAATCCAAAACCTAGAACCCTGAACACCGAACCCGAATCCCGAAACCCCAAACCCTAAATCCTAACACCGAAACCCTAAGCCCTAAACCCGAAACCCTAGACCCTAAACCCTGCAGCCTAATACTTAGGTCCCCTCTCATCTCTAGGCCTCGGCAAGCGGTGGCGGTGTCCGTGCCAAAGCCGTGCAGGTTGAGCAGGCCGGGCGGGTTCTCAAAGCTATGACCATGCAGGACAGAAGCGGCAGTTGGAAAAGCGGACGGGTAGGAACGGGAGGCGGACGAGGAGGGCCCGCAGGAAGCAGAGGCAGCAGGAGCAGCAGTTGTGGTAGCACAGCACCCGGAGCAGCTCAGCAGCAGCGGTGGTGCAGCAGGGGCAGTGGCCGAAGAGGTAATCGTACAATAGACAGTCCCGAGTAGGGGGTGACCATGGTCATACGTTTGAGTTGAGTTCCACCATGATATTCCTAGTTCCAGGACTAACAGCCACTTTCGGCTTCTGACGTAGTTGAAACGTACTGTCAGATGTTGACCACACGTATGAGTTCGGCCCTACTGTGCACAAAGCCTGGAGCCAGGCTGTGGACAGATCTCCGCCGCTGCAGCTGCAGCCATGGCCAGTGATGTTTTCTCAAGATGCAGGCAACCAGTATGCATGTATGTATCAGTAATATATATATATATGTACACAAATAGAACTATACATACATATTAATACACATACATATACATATATTCACACATATATCAGCAACAACCAACACCCACACACACACACACACGCACACATATACATATATATATATATATATATCTGTATGCATTTTTTCATGTTATGTATGTATGTATGTATGTATGTATGTATGTATGTGAATATGTATGTATGTATGTATATATGTATGTATGTCTGTATTTAGGTAGGTAGGTAGGTAGGTAGGTAGATAGAAAGGTACGTATCTATCGATCTATCTATCTTTTTTATTCTTTCTATCTGTCTATCGGTTGATCTATCTGTCTATCTATCTATCTATCTATCTATCTACCTACCTACCTATCTACCTATCTACCTATCTACCTATCTATCGATCGATCTATCTATGGCTCTATCGATCTATCTACCTATCTCTCTGTCTGTCTATCTGTCTATCTATCTATTTGTCTGTCTGTTTGTCTGTCTATCTATGTATCTGTCTGTCTAGCTATGTCTGTGGATTTCGCAGATTCAGATCCTTGGGTTCGGGCTGTTGTTGCGCGCGAGAAAGGCCCTTTGTTTTCGGCGTGGCAGTTGCCCACAATCATGGTAATAGGGTAGAGTCGAGATCTGAACCCATCAACCTAGAGTACCCAAGTGCAAGAAGACCTGTGGCAGAACACGTCCTCCGCGTGGACAGCTGCTGGATGAGTGCCATTAACTGCAGCGACGGCACCATTGCGAAGGACGCAGAGTTTTCCAAACTTATCAGCCTTACCCCTCTGTGCGAGCAGGACACCGTCCGGTCATTGCAGAAGGAGTCTGTGATACTGGAGATGCACAGGGCCTCAGGTGATCCCAAACGCCCTTCTTGCTCCAGGGCTTCCACTCTGCTTTGGCTTCGAGCTGAGGCCGCCGGCAACCTCCGAGGAGGCGGTCCAACGTAATTGGGGCCTTGCAGGCTGGTGCAGGGTGCCTTCAGGGTGGATCCGGGAGCCCTGAGACTGTCTGAAGCCCTAGGAAAATCCGCGGCACGGGTCAGATCTGCAGGCTGTGCCGCGCTGGCTCTCATTCTCGGTCTCATGCTGCTGGGCTGGCGGGCGGCTCAGAGCCGGAATTCGCCGGGCGTCCAAAAGGGGGGGCTTAGCGCCTGGAGAGGTCAAGCCAAAGCCCTTCGCAGACCGGCAAGCGCCGGATGTCGAAGTGACGTGGAGGCGGAGGCCCCGCCCCGATCAATGCATGTCGTGGCTCTAAAGACTCTAAAGTCGGAGTCGGAGGCCTGGTTTGTGATGGACATCTACGATGTCTTCGGACCGAACACTCCACCCGCGTGTTTCACAGACGGAAGCCTGATGCCAGTAGCAGAATGTAGCTGCCTGCCGTGGTGCAAAAGTGGGTGCTCCTTTGCTGTACCGCCTTGCGTCTCGTGTGATCCACATGGAGTGGGCTTGGGGTCCCGGAGCTGAGGCGAGTTCTTGGCTCTGGGTCATTCGGTTCACTCGAACTCTCCGTCCAGTCGGCTCAATTCATTGTTCTGGTGATAGCAGGCATCGAAGGGCCTCAAGTAGCAGTTAGTTCACAGCCACTTGGCTTCAACTTTGGGGGATCCCGAATCCCTCCTGGCTCCAGCTTTCTCAAGCCGATCGCTTTCGAGCCGTGGGTCCGTATGCAAAGGGCCAAACGAGGATTGGCAAAGCCAGGCGGTGTGACAGCAGATACCCGACCTCCGACGACCCCTCCACGGCCATGTAGAGTCCTTTCTACGGCGGCTCTGAGGCACTTTTCCATTCTGGAGAGATGTTCTTCGGCGGCTTTCCAGGGGGCGATGGCTTCCCCGGCATGGGCGGCAAGGGCGGAGGCTCGGGTCATCTGTGCGAATCTTGTGGCAGCTGCTTTGGTCATTGTGGGAGGTTTAGCAAGCTTGGGGTATCTGCATGGCTCTACGGTCACCTGAAACCACCCTAAGCGCCAAGGCGTTTCCGGGGATCGGGGCTGCTTGCAGGCCGGGGCAAAAATGCGGACACGACGAAGTTCTACAAGCTCCTCGAGGTGGAGAAGCCGCCGGGCCGAGAAGCTGGAAAACTGGCGCAGGGAGTAACATAGGGACTTCAATGCTTAGAACAGAGTTTTGGGTTTTAGGCCTTTAGGGTTTAGGGGTTTAGGGTTTAGGGTTTTAGGGATTTAGGGTTTTTGAACAGGGGTTGTGGGCGTATTTATAAAGTAGACTATTATATAACAGCCTGGATAAGTACCGATATTATTGCCCCGGAACCACTTCATGTAACTACTGACATGAAGGAGCCCTAGAAAATCATACTGGTAAGTATTTAGGGTCTTTGGCCCTGCATAAGCGTTGCAGCTGATGCTCGGTGCTTGGAGTGTTGCGACGCGGCCTAGGAATGCCTCAGAGGCCGACATCAAGAAGGCTGCCCGTGCACAGAATCTTTTGGGGCAGGCTCTCACTAACCACTTAAGCCCAAAACCAAAATCCTGAACCCTGGTGTCTATCGATTTTCGATTTTTTAAATCTATTTTGCAATGGCTGGAGACCTGCCTTTTTGTTCTGCCTTTTGAGCTTCAGTTTCACCTGGCAGAGGCATACAGAAAGCTGGCCGTGAAGCATCACCCTGACAAGGCGGGGAAGGAATAGCATCGTAGATCGTAGGGGGTTTAGAAGAAAAGCAGCACCGTAATCCGGGATGTTTTAATAGAGTATAATATAATCTGGCAGGTTGTGTATTTTTTAGCACAGCACTGGGCAAGATCGTATTTAAAGTAGTTCAAGCCCACACTAAAGAAGACTCGCAATCCAGTGTAGACTTAGTTGCGGCAATGTTTTGAGAGGTAGTCGGCATGCTGGCAGAACTTGTGAGGTTCCCCCTAAACCCTAAACCCTACACCCTTAAACCCTACATCCTAAACCCTACACCCTAAACTTTTAAAAACCCCTAAACCCTACACCCTAAACTTTTAAAAAACCCCTAAACCCTACACCCTAAACTTTTAAAAAACCCCTAAACCCTACACACTAAACTTTTAAAACACCCTAGACGCGCATCATCCTGTGAGGGCGGCGACCCGGAGAAGTTCAAGGAGATCACCAGGGCCTATGAGGTGGCCACCCTTCTTTGCACGTCTTGGGGCTTTCGGGCTTGGGGTTTAGGGTTTAGGGCTTGGGGTTTAGGGTTTAGGGTTTGGGGTTTAGGGTTTAGGGTTTGGGGTTTAGGGTTTAGGGTTTGGGGTTTCAGTTCTGAGTGGACTGTAGCTTTCCCCGGACATTCCCTGGAGCCCGATCGATTCTAGAAACGAGCACTCCACACCATTCCGACAAATCATCTTCTTCAGTTGCGGTTGTCGGACGGCGAAAATCCTGCAACCAACGACTCTACAGGACTTGACGAGAAGAGCTTGTAGATGGAGAGGCATCATCGTCTTGATGCGTGTCTGCTTAAGCAGTTTCGGTGATCTGCTTGCGCCAAGCCATGTGCATCTTCAGAACAACCTGGAACAGACCCAGTCCCGTAGATGCCAGGTTCTCAGTGATTCCGACAAGCGTTCGAAGTACGATCGTTTCGGTCCGGCACTGAGCCTAGACAATCCTTTGTCACTCCTGTGCGGCGGCCTCCTTGGACCTGCACCGGAGGATAGTGAGGACAACTGTAGGAAGTATCTGTTATATCACGGTGCTTCAACTTGCTGTAGTATATTCTGCTACACTGTACCATGGTCGTGTATTTTCGCGTACTACATGACATTTTCAACCAGCACTATATACACGTACTATCCTATATGTCTTTAATGGATGCGTCGTGAACCCCAGGTGAGGAAGGCCTGGACAACGACGGGCCTGGCGATGCCTCAGACATCTTCGAAGCCTTCTTCGGGGGAGGCTCACCAGCCCCCAACCCTCCAAACCTTGTCTAAGCCCCTAAACTCTACACCCTAAATCTAAACCCAAGGCTCCAGACTCGCTGAACTCTAAACCTAAACTCTTACAGTACTCCTAAACTCTGACCCCTAACCCCTAATGTAATTCAACATAACATAGTATAATGTAATCTAGCGTACTGTAGTACAATATATTATACAATATAACATAATTTGCGGTCACAGTTACGCTGATACGGGCGAGGCAGGCGGGAGGGGGAGGGTAGGCAGGAAGGCACTGTAGGTAGAGGGTACTAAGTTAACCCCCCCAGACACCTGAGGCCTGTGGCCTCGGCGGATATAATATACTATAGTATGGTATGTTATCATAATTCCACCATCTTCTCAAGTGCACAAGGCGGCCGCCGGGGTGGGGGTGGACAGCGAAGGCGCCAGAAGACCAAGGTGCCTTTGCCGAGGTTTCGAAGGGTTTAGGATTTCGGGTTTTAAGGCGTTAAAGTTAAAAGGGGTCTACAAGGGTTCTAAACCAATTACTGTAGGGTTTAAGGTGCATAGGAGCCGGAAGAATTGCAAATCTTCTGCCTTAGGGTTTCGCACGATCATTACAGCATAATGTCTTTGATCGTGACGTGACTGATTAGTGTCATTGTCAGCAGACTGCTACTGCTACTATTGTGGTTATTGTTTTTGTTTAAATCGTTGCTAAGGTTGTGGATGTCTTTGAGGATTGGTCGTGAAGTTTGCTCTAAGTTTGGCTGGTGCATCGCGAGGATGTGGTTCAGAACCTCAAGGTCACACTGGAGCAGCTCCTTGGCTTGTAAGTTCCGCCAGGGCTGCGCAGGCAAGATTGTTATACCACTTTATACAAAGACCATACCATACCGTACCGTACATGCCGTACCGTACCATACCGTACCATACCGTACCACACCATACAATGCCATGCCGTACCACCCCATACCATAGACACAGGTCTTGGTCCGGGTGTTCTTAGATAGCCTGGTACACGGCCTCCTTTGTTGTGTATGAAAAGCAGACGGTCTTGGTCACGCACAGTTGTCCGCACGACCCTAAATCGCAAATCCTGAAACGGTTGAGCATGCCAAGGATGTATGTTGGCGCCACGAAGAAGATGGCCATCACTCGCCAGGCTGGTTGACAAGAAAGTCGATTTGCTACCCACCGTTGCCATCATCCTTATCGCCAGCATTGTTTGTGGAAGCAAGCATATTGCTATGGTTGATGACAAGATTCATGGCTGAACCATGGCTCAGCGGTCAGTGTTAAAGCACAGGAAGCTTTAGAGTAAGTCCGTCTACGAATCTCCCACCGAGCGAAACCCTGGTAGGAGAGGGCATTGACGATTGTGTGATAATCATACTCACCGCTATCATGACAGTAGCGAACGTAACAATAACAACAGCAACAGCACAGTAAATTCAACGCTATAGGTGTGAGAATTTTCTGTAATCATCAGCGATGCAAAGGTCATCGACAAGAAGAAGGGCGTCCAGGAGTGTCGGGAATGCGACGGCCGCGGCGTGAAGGTCGAGGTCGTGCGCATGGGGCCGCGCGGCTGTAGTGAAGAGGCAGAAGTCCCAAGGGGGCAGGAGTTGAGGGGTTTAGGGTTTAGGATTGAAGAAATAAATCTGAAGAACTGAGGCCCATGATTCAGCAGATGTGCCTTGGCAAGGATTGAGATCGTCTCGGAGAGCTCGGCGATGGCGCCTCCAGCTGTTCTTGGCATTTGGTGCAGTTTTCTGGGCGAAGAAACTGCAAGCTTGGGACTGATCTTGGACCGTCACCAAACACCAACTACAGGGGGCCCTGTTACAGACTGCTACAAAAGATGCTGAGCACCGACCTGGAGCCTGACCTCGAAGCCTGAAAAGCCCCTAAACCTCAACCCCGTGAACCCTCAACCCTAAACCCTCAAACCCTCAAGCCCTCAAACGCCTCAAACCCCTCAAACCCTAAACCCTAAACCCTAAACCCCTGCAGCCCCTGAACCCCGGAATCCCTGAATCCAACCGCAAATGAAGAGCCCAGCCCTGTCTGGAGCCCCAGGCAGTCGCAGTGCCACTCCTGTGGTGGCCAGGGCAAGAGCTTCCAAACGAAGCAGGAGAGGGAGGTGCAGAATTAGGGTTTAGGGTTTAGGGCTCAGGGTTTGTAGGGGATTCAGGGCTTCAGGGGTTCGGAGGTTTCAGGGTTTAGGTTTTGTAGGGGTTCAGGGCTTCAGGGGTTCGGGGGTTTCAGGGTTTAGGTTTTGTAGGGGTTCAGGGGTTCGGGTCGGGGGTTTGGACTTTGATGCTCTACTTCATCTTTGTATTGCTGTGACAATGCATAGCACCGCACTTTTTGATGCTGATACCGTTATTGCCTCTGATTACGACTCGTTACGGTTACTACTGTCGTCACTTGTGCCACTACTGTTGGGCAGTAGCTTTCGTAGTCTGTGGTCGGCTGAATGTTAAAACAATAGCAGTGTTGTTGTTGATGCTGCTGCTGCTGCTGCTGCTGCTGCCCGCCATGATACGTGAGTGGAGCGGAAAGACAGGGCCTTGGGTCATCAATCTCGGTGTGACTGCTGAACACTCAGCCTGTTGTCCGGAAGGGCGCGACAAAGTAGGGCTGTGTCATGGGCGCACTCTGTGTGATCTACCTGCATCAGGATCTGTGGTGGGTTGTGACTTAGGACTTTAGCTTCATCGTGAACATGGCAGAAGGTTTGCGGCACAAGCCTGCGCATTCTACAAATTTGCAAGTCCCCGACAAGCTCAGTACGGTGGACTTTGTGTTTTTGGTCCAGGTGCTGGAGGTGCACGTGCAGAAGGGCTCGCCAGATGGCCACAAGGTGCCAGACAGAATCTCCTGGAGAGTAGGGAATGCAAAGTGGTCTAGAGTCTAGAGAGTGCCAACTCGCGGGGACCTGAGCCGTGCAGGTCACCTTCAGGGAAATGGCAGACGAGCACCCGGATGCAGACGCCGGAGATGTGATCTTCGTGCTGAAGCAGCAGGCAAGGGGGGTGCGACTGAGAGCTCCCTGGGCCACGTATGGGGGTCGGCTCTCGGCCTCAGGAGCACAACGACTTCAAGAGGAAAGGCGCCGACCTCTACGTGGAGCGCAAGATCTCCTTGGTCGAGGCTCTTGGGGCCCAGGGGGCCCTTTTGGGCGGAGCTTCCAAGTCTGCTAAAGCCAGGCCCTCTGCGGCTTCCAGATGGAGCTCACGCACCTGGACGGTCGGAAGCTTCTCATCAAGACACAGCCAGGTGGGCCTTCTCGGCCCTCCCCCCTCTCAGAGCACACTTCTGCTTCCTTCCCTTCTCTCAATGAAGGTGAGATCGTGAAGCCCATGTCCCAGGGCTTCGACCCTCTGGCCAAAGAGGCTCCAGCAGGGCGGATCCGCCCCCCCTCGCCCGTCACCTCCCAAAATCGCCAGGAGAGCAAGACCGAGTGGGAAGTCATCGAGGATGCAGACTGCCCCTCCGTAGAGAACGTCGCGCAGGCTCCTGGGAAGATATAGTATATCACATTACTTTACATGATAGTATATTACAGTAGATTAGATTACATTATATTCTACTATGTTGCATTATACTGCAGGGGCTGCGGGCCTTTTCTTCCATTGGCCAGGCCGACACCACGGACATCGACACGCTGAAGAAGGCGTGCGAGACCCAACTCAAGCGCCCGGGGCCAAGTGCTCCCCGGAAAGGGGGGGGTAGATGTGGAGTAGTTCTCTAAATTAGGGTCCCTTTTTTCGGTCCCCAATATAGCACGGCACCCTTATGACGAGGATTTCCAAAAAGGGACCCTGATTTAGAGAACTACCCAATATGCAGGTTATACTGGGGCCACACCGGACTCTGCTTTAAATATCATACAAACGCGATCGGAAATTAACGGTGCTTTCAGAGCCAGCACTCTCTGCTCCGGCTCTGTTTCGAAGGGACTCCGAATGTAGCCAGGCTTTAGGGTTTATGGAGTTTAGGGTTTAGGGGAGTTTCGGATATCAAACTGTCTTTTCGAGCCTTAGACTCCGCTCTGAGCAGTGGCTGCACGCCGGCAGCTCGAACCGAAGGCTCTCACATGAAGGGCCCTGCGTGCCAGTAAGTTAAGGGGAAGTCTCCAGGAAAGGGCATCGATGTGGGGTGCTTCGTCGTCGATGGCCAGCGACCGGGCCTTAGTCGATGAGACTTTGCTTGAGAAGCCCAAAGATCGCTGCAGCTCCCAGGTGCCTACTTCAAGCAGTGCTCTCGCGAAGAGGCTCTAGCAGCGACGTGCTTAGACTTCGGAATCTGCAGCTGCTGGAAGCACTGCCGGAGTTCTGCCACAGCAGCCGAGGCCAAAAAGACACGGCGCGGCAGCACGATGCGGCTTGGCTGCTTCTGAACACCGAACGTCCCATGGACGGCGAAGCTGCTGAAATCTGTCAGGGAAAGAGGCTGTCGGTGTCTTGCAGGTACGTCCTCCCTGATCCAGATGCTGCTTGGAAGCAGGGACTGATCTTAGGGTATATTGGAAAAACTATAATTATCTCAAGTTCTAGTAGGTTAATGTTACATTATATTGTATTATATTAGTTTATACTAGCTGGTATTATATTAGTTTATACTCGCTGGGAGGTTATGGGGAACAGACAGAGCTCGAGCTGCAAGCCGGTCTGTCAGCCGAGGCCAAGAAGTCCTTCCGCATGATGAAGGTGCCATGCTAGCAGTATTTTCTTCGCGCAATGCCATTCCAGGGGGTTTCGGGTCGGGAAGGAGTTGCTTTTTGGGCGGGTGGACGGAAGACTCCCGTAGAAGTCGCGGGAAGTCAGCTTCGGTCTCTTCTGTCCTCCTCGTCGTAAGGCTGTCAAGGATGAGGGCATGCCTACCTACAAGAATCCGCCTCTCGGCAGCACTTCCGCGACACGCATGAGAGCCAGTGAGATTGTGCTGATGGTGCTACTTCACTTCACTTCGAGAAGCCCACGAGATTACATCCAGCTCTCGCAAGCAGCACGAGATAAGGTTCGTCCATGGCAATCTCTTCCTGATCCTCACCATTGAGCCAGATCCTTGAGTTTGGGCTCTAGCTTTGTGTATCAGATGGCTCTTTCTGGAGGTTTCCGGACATGCTCTCCCCAGAGAACCAGACAGCGGCTTGCCTGAATGGTCGCAGTGTCCTGTGCATGTCCCTCCGGTGCGCACGAGCTTCGCAAGACAGTGCCTCAGTACCAGGACAACCAGCATTACCACAAAAGGCTGGTAGCAGCAGCGTCAGACCTAGAATCATCTTGTGACTCTAAGCATCATTATCTCACGGGAGAAGAGCAGAAGTCACACCCTCACCTTGCGTGACTTTGTATCACATTTCGACCTTCAGATGGTTAATGGTAACTAGCTGGTAGTGATGATGGAAGTTTTTTTGGTACCCTACCAGGCTATGGCAAAGCTGCTGCCACCGCCACGACCTCAGTAGACTTGCCAGACGGGGAAGCTTTGCGGCCCGGCACGTGGCAAACTGGAAGTCGATCTCTGCTGAGCTGCCAGGCCGCTGAACGTGCCAAAGTGGACGGAGGTGGGCCCGTAGTTATGAGCGGAATATTTCAGAAAGCACTGAGTTACTATCCATCCATCCATGCATCCATCCATGCATCCATCCATGCATCCATCCATCCATCCATCCATCCATCCATCCATCCATCCATCCATCCATCCATCCATCCATGCATACATATTCTGTGTGTAGTAGTTGATCTTAGTTAATACGTATATAGGTTGACACATACATAGTTAGTTAGTTAGATAGTTAGATAGACAGATAGACAGCACGTGACACAGGGTCTCCTCCTGGTTGGCTTGATTCTGGTGCCAGGACGACAAGGATGTCGAAATTCACACTGTGACCGACATCGACCCAGTGCAGTCTTTCAACTCAAACAAGGTTCGTCTTCCTGTCGAGCCGGCCGTAGCGCAGACTTGAGCTGATGCTTCCACTTACCTGCGGCATGCTGATTTGTGTCGAGTAGGATTTCAAGTGGTTCCAACCTAAACCGTAAACCCGACGCGCTACAGCTTGGCTTCCTCTGCGCAAGTCCGGGTGTGCGTGCCGCGTGTGATATTTGCAGGTAGCTGGCTTGTAGTGGCGACCTGAAAAGTATTCGGGGCAGGTCAACATGCAAGCGGGCGGTGAGGCCTACGACGACGATGAGGAGCGGAGGGAGACTGCAAAGAGCCAATGGGAGCCAAGGGGCAATGAGAAGATCCTTAGCCGCAGCTCCCAGGAGGATGGTCCTCGTGGGGGTCCTGGTGGACCTGGTGTGCAGTGCCATCAGCAGTGAGGCCGGGAAGTCCAGGGATCCACATGAACTCCAGACCGACGAGCAAAGAGTCCCAACCTGTGGGGGCACAGCTACTCTGCAGTGTCCAGCTTCAGTAGCCTCCGATTCGCTTATGGGCTCTTGACTCGGAGAAGTGGATGTTCACATCCCCTCCAGGATCAAAGTCTCCGCGTCCTCGCGATGCACTGATCATGGGGTGGCCTATCCAAAATCCGAGCTTGTGGCTCCCGTCGTGAAGAGGGTGTTTTAGGCTCGCACTTTCCAAGGGTCGCAGACGGAGTTTGGTAAGGCCGAGCAAAGCTCTTTTTTGTGCCGGTCCGGGAATCAAGGGGGAACGCATTGCCAGAGAAGCATCTGGCTGCTGTGGCTCCCGCCCGAGGACTCGACATAGCAGCATAGCAGATTCAAATGCCAAAGCCAGTTTAAACATAATAGGTCATTGATGTTTGTGCACCTGCCAGTCACTTGGCCTTCGGGCTCAGAACAGGATTTTTGTTTCAGAGATGCTCTGATCCTGGCGACGGTAGCCTGACTTAAGCCTGTGCGGATCCAAGACAGCACGATTCAAGCGCTGGAGCCCACAGCTGTTGCAGTCGTTTGCTGTAATGGTGTCCCTCAACCCAAAACCACCTAGGCCCTACTCGAACGCTGTGAACTCCAAGCTCCTAGTCCAAAGCCCGTAACTCCTGTGCTCTATACCACCGAAGAACCTAAACCACAAGCCCAGATGGTGTCTTAGCAAAGGATCCGCCAGCAGGAGGGCTCGAATACAGGTCGCCTCAGAATGGCGCTTCAGCCGCCTTGCTCTCTCCGTTCAGGTGCTGGTTTTTGTCGTGGTCTAGGCAGTTTCGGGTTTGACTCAATATTTGGTGTTTCCATCCTCAAAAAAGTCGACACTAGTGAGAACGGTTCTTTGCGAACCAACAGCGGGCGGAGAGTCCCGATCTAGGTCGGGAGCTGCCACAAACCGAACTTCATTTGCACGCTTTGCACGCAAAGAGAGGCAAAACCATCGGTGGATTCTTGTCATGCAGCTGACCTGCAAGTAGCATCCCTATGTGTGCCAGAGTGCGAGCCGCCCGGTCCGAACGTTGTAGGGGCGCTGCAGGGTGTGACCTCGTGGCTGGACGAGCAGCTGATCTTCCTTAGGGCGCTGCATGGTAACCATGAAATCCAGTCCGCAGCTTGTCCGTACCAGCATCGCTCAAAAAACGACCCATCAGAAAAAAACCCTAAACCCTAAACCCTAAGAGACATCAACAGCAAAGGAGAGGTCATCCTCGGGTCCCGACGTGCTGTGCGGAAGTACCGAGTTGTAACATCGTATTTCGCTATGGCAACCGCGACTTGCAAGGCTCGTGGGGTCCCGAAAGTCTTGAACCCTCCCCCAAAAGAGCAGCCTTCCGTCGGACTACAGGGCTCGGCTAAACCAGGGGAGAGTCACATTAATAATATGATTATTACTCATAGTAAAATTAGGCCTTCCAGACTAGGAAGTGCATTTTGAAGATGGGAAAAGCAGCACAGCTTTGGACTCTTGTCCTTTGATTGCGCAGGAGGCACGGAGGCAAGAGGCTACGGACTTTCCATGCTTTTGCTTCAAGCACCGTTGGGCAGTTCTGGAACCCAGAATCCCACAACCTCCGCGGATCCTTACAGATGCCTTTGTTGTGAAATCTCCATGTCTCGGCAATCAGCCATGCACCGCAGGACCTTGGAATCGTTGCATCGTTGATCACCGTAGTGGTCATCGTTGCATCGTGGGGGTTTGTCTTCGTGAGGGAGATCACCGGGTCTTCCGCTGCTTCCTGACATTTCCCCACTCCTAAGCACCATCAGATTATGTTGCATTTTACTATATTTTACTATATTTATTATATAATGAGTATATGATAATTATATTATAGTTGTATTATTTTATTACAAGTATATAGTTATATTATAATTATATTATAAATATATATATTATATTTATATTGTAATCATATTATCATTATACTATAATTGTACAGGGCTTATCGACGGAGTTTTTTGGTTTCGACTCCGAGAAGTGTGGCCTTCCGAAGTGGAAACGCTTTTACATGCTCTTCGCTCTTTGCAGAGCACCGGAATCGGAACCGCTGAACCGATGGCCACTTGCGAAAGCAGCTGCGGCTCAGGCACAGTTTCCGTGGGCCCCCCACATGCCACGCACCAAAGGATGCAGCGGCAGGATGTGAACGACATGAAGAACTGGGCAGAGCTTCAGGGGAAAAACGCCGAGAATGCGGCGATAGATGGCGTGCAGCCCAGCAACATCGTCAATGTGGAAGTCCAGGAGATGAACGCTGGGAAGGACGGGAAGGATGATATGAGCCCCGGCGTTCCCACGCCCAGCGTTCGGCAGGCCTCCGCTGCAATCCCCTGGTACATGTACATGATAGCAGCCACCGCCTCCTTGAACTCTATCGACTACGGCTTTGATGTTGGAGTCAGTTCAGGTGTCGCCCTGTATTTACGAGAGGGCTTCGAACTAGGAGATGTGGAGGTGGGAATGTTCTTCTCCATTGTGCCCATCGCCGCAGCACTGGGAGCCATGGTTGCCCAGTCTGTTTCAGACCGCTTCGGCCGAAAAGGCAACTTCCTGGCCACACAGTTCGTCGGCATTGCGGGAGTTCTGCTTTGCGGCTTCTCGGTGAACTATGACATGATCTTGGTTGGCCGCTTCCTTGTAGGGATCAGCGTGGGGATCGGCATGTCCATTGACCCAATGTACATCTCCGAGACTGCGCCCGCAGAACACCGTGGCAAGCTGACGACCTGGGCTGAGATGTCCGCCAATTTCGGCATCATGCTTGGCTTCTTCTTCAACTGGCTCTTTAAAGACCTGCCAGAGAACGTGAACTGGCGCGTGATGCTGCTTTGTGGGGTGTTCCTTCCGACTTTGCTCATCATCCTGACGCTGACCTTCATGCCCGAGTCGCCCCGGTGGCTGATCACCAAGGGCAGGACGGAGGAGGCCAAGAGCGTCTTAAGAAGAACACACTCTGAAGGTACGGATGTTGATGAAGTGGTGAAGGCCATCGTGGAAGACATCCAGCAAGCAGAAGCGCACCGAGCTACCACGTGGAAGAGTGTCCTCTGCCCTCCACGTCAGTACCGCCATGCAGTGTTGTTGGCCTTCTTCATGGCTGTAGCTCAGCACATCTGCGGCGTGGACGGCGTGATTTTCTATGCCCCCACGCTGTATGAGCGAGCGGGTGTTGCAGACACCAAGCAGGAGCAGTTCACACTGACAGTCACAATGGGGATTGTGAAAGTGATCTCTATTGGCGTTTCCATGGCCTTGCTGGATTCGGTGGGCAGGCGGCCCTTGCTCCTTTTCGGCAGCCTTGGTACGGCCCTGAGCCTTGCAATGATAAGTGTGGGCTCCCTGCGTGAGTTGGAGATTGGTGTCCTCGCCGTGATGGGGACATTTTCCTTCGTTGCTTGCTTTTCGATTGGCTTCGGACCTGTATGCTGGCTCTATGCCGCAGAACTCTTTCCCTCAACCCTTCGCTGCAAAGGGATGTGCCTCTGCGTCCTGCTGAATCGGGCAGCCGCCGCCTTCGTGAATTTGTCCTTCTTTCCTTTGTCCAACCTCCTGGGGGGACAGGCCGGTCTCTTCGGCCTCTACGCTGCTATAACAGCTCTGGTCACCGTGGTGGTGGCGTTCACGGCCATCGAAACCAAGGGCAAGTCCCTGGAAGAGACTTCGGGGTCAAGGAGCACCAAGAGCCTTGAGAGCCAGGTGCCTGAGATTCTGTGACCTCGGCCTCTGAGCTTGTGGTTTGGGGCGGAGCACGGGCATGCCCTGATGAAGCAGGGATCGGCCGTCAGTCGCCCGAAGCCCCATACCCTACACCCCACCCTACACCATCCTAAACCTCAGACCCCTAACCCCTCAGCACCCTTGGTGTTCTTATGGCTCAGCGCTGGCTAGGTTCGCGCGAGCCGCCGCACCTAGGCGCGGCCTGAGCCTCCTTAGAGTGTTAGAAGACCCGGGCGTCCTGATGAATCAGGACTTGCTGTAGCGACCTAGACAGCCAAAGCAAGTTCAGGTACTCGTTGTTCCAGAGACCACAGCTTTTTCAGGTCCCTACAGTGATCACATGCGCCGGCGATCTCCTGTTTAAAGTTAGGCTGCCAACCGTGGTTGCAGCTGCGGCACCTCCGTGTAGCCTGCAGGTGCTGAGTGCTGAAGTTGAATATGGCTTACAAACTCACTTCTCAGAGCCAGCAAGGCTGGTTTAAGGCTACGGCCTAGGGGTTGCTTAGGGCAAGGGAGGTGGCGCCAGCTGCAACAGGTAGGTGTGGCCTGTTTCTGTGGCGAGCGGGCAGGTCCTGATGAAGCAGGACCATGCTTCGGATTGCTGCATGTGACATTCTGGTTTTAATTATAGCCCAGGGCTGCAAAGCCTGCGGCTCCCTGGTGGCTCCTCGAAGAACAGGCTGCGAAATGTGCCAAACAGTGGTTCAATGGAAGGCGTGCGGAGATTAAGCACTCAGCAGTTCTTTACGACTACTGCCAGACAGCGACTGACACCCCTTTCCGTCGAAATTAGTACAGTCTTCAACTGCCTCCAGCTGCGTTCCAGGCTTCGTGCAATAGCCGAGCTACATGGAGCCGTTGCCATTGCAACTTCGTGTTTCCCAAAGCATGACATAAGCCCAAACACAATCATCGTCGAACACATCCGACTCTTTAAAGCAGCTACTTTGAGTAGAATCCACTTCGAAATCCCACCTCTTGGCAGTTGCCAGGCTAAGATGCCGTGCCTGTCCCAGTCAGTCGGCACTCCATGTGGAGGTTATCGCTTAGGGGATTTTGGGCGGGTTCCTTCATGCGGATCCTGCTATTACCGGGCTGTAACTCCCATGTTTGACAGTTAGGAGTCCCTTTTCGGGAGTGTAATGGGGATTAGACGAAATTTGAGGACGTCTGTCTTGTGAGACTACGATACTATCGCAGTGGCATCGTGATTCTTTTTAGAAAGTGGACCGCCATGGAGGTGGTGGGATGCCTATCTCGCGCAAGACGTTGTGCTTTAAAGCCATGCTTACAGGATTTATCCACACGTCGGCACAAAAGTACCAGAGCACGTGCATCCTTATTTTACAAAAGTCAAGTTTCTGTCAGGAATCCGTTCATTTCAATATTGAAATTCCCATGCCAAATGCACAACCTCGTTTGCTTGCATGTAGCCATGCATAAATCCAATCAAACTCAGTGTGAACGTCCGTGCAAGACTCATCTTTCCATGAGCGGTCCCTCGCCGAATCCTGCTGTCGTGTACTGGTTCCTGGCCTTGGAAAGACTATCACTTTACCTCGAGCTTCATTCGTGACACCAGAATGTGCATACCATGCCATGCCATGTGATTCACTTGATCAGACTTTGCCTGACCATCGTAAAACATCCATGATCAAGATTCGAGCCTAAGCATGCGGATTGTGTTGCCGCATCTCCGTACGAAGGGTGAAATGTGATCAGTCCTCAGGTATCCTAAGCGTCCCTCAGTTCCGCCCGGGTGCTGGGATTGGTTTTCAGGTGTCGTAAGGGGTCATCGCCGTGGGAGTCAGGCCCTGGCTGCGGATCAGCGGCATCAGACCCTCCTGCCCTTGGCCCGTTCAAGGAAAAATAGGCTCGGAGCGCTGCCAAGATCGGGA
>CAJNJA010012229.1:0-12271 GCA_905231915.1 Symbiodinium necroappetens | reverse complement strand
GGTTTGGGGTTTTTAGGGTTTTGGGTTTAGGGCCTAACTTGGCCTCACACTCCGAAAGCTTCCCAGGGCCCTAGAAACCCCCTGCGGAAAATCCCTCAAAACTCGAAGTTTCCCCCCCAAAACCCAAAACCCTAAACCCTAAGCCCTAAGCCCTTTGCGTTGGATCCAACGGGCCGAGGTCCGAAAGAACTTCAGGCCCAAGTTCTGAATCCTAGGCCAGAATAACCCTGTACTATGATATACTATAGTGTACTATAATATACCATAATTCTACCAAAAAATCTTTTTGCAATCTTACTATAATGTAGTATATAATATACCATAATAATATACCAAGTTTTTGTGCAATCTTACTAGAATGGACTATAGTATTTCTATAGCAGCCCTATGCTATAATAGACGATAGTCGAGTAGGAAATCTTGCAAGCCCGAAGCCCGAAACCCTGAACCCTGAACTCCAAACTTTACAGCCCTGATGCAACCCCGGAAAAATGCGACAAAGCATCCACAACTCCGAAGCCCGCAGCCCGAAACGGTTTAGGGTTTAGGGTTGACGGTTTACGGGGTTTAGGGTTTAGGGGGTTTAGGGTTTAGGGTTTAGGGTTTAGGGGTTAGGGTTCCTGGGCAGGATGAAGGAGTTTGCCACCATGGCAGCGGCGTCTGCGGCTGGAGCCACGCTGCCCACAGCGAGAGAGGACGGGTTTAGATGTTTTTGTTACCTTCGCGCTCAGGACTCAAAACCCGCCCCCTCTCTCCAACGAAAATTGGAGAGTCAGTGGAAAACTTCCCCACCGGACCTCTTGGAGGCCGGAAATGTGCAATTTCCCTGCAGGGTTCCGTTTTGGGGGTTTCTTACTGTGATTATAGTACAATAAACCCCAAACCTTATTCTAATCATTAAGCCCGGCCCCCTATATCATCCAGCACCCCTTGATGAAGGGGCCTAGAACTCTGATGTATCGTGGTTAAAGGTGCACTCCTTCACTCAAAGCGTTTAGGTTGTGGAGGTAGCCCAGATCATCCTAGTCCTGGATGATGCTGAAACCAAGTTAGCCCCCAATCAGGACTACCTGATACAGGGTGGCGACTCCTCCGACGTGCTCCTCTGCGCCGTCTTGCGTTTTCTTTTCCATGCTCCTCCACATCCTAAACCCCGCACTCAACTCCCGAAATCCTAAATCCTAAACCCTGCTCCCCAAAGCCCATGCTTACTCAAGGAATGAAACGTTGTGGCCAAAGTGGTGAGGCTCCGTTGACAAGGCCAAGGAAGTCCGAGAAAGACCCGATCAAGTTATGTGTCGCAAACCCTCAAACCGAAGCCTCCACACTCCGAACCCTTGCCTTGACCTCACTATGATGATCTACTAGGATCTGCTATGATCTACTATAATCTGCTAGAATTATCATAGAGCCGTTGTGGCCCTCTTGTATGTTCCCTCTGCTCCAGCGTCCTTAAGTGGAAAAGCTGGCGTCCCGAGGGATGCGCAGCTCACCGAAGATGACTGCACCAACTGGATCCACACACTGTCAAGAGCCAGGCACTTTTCTAAGTCTCAGGGGGTGTTGGTCTAGGGTTCTGGGTTCTTCAAAGCGTTCTCTGACGGTCCTGCACAGGTTCTACAAGGGTTCTGGAAGATTTTCTGTAGAGTTTCTAGAAGGGGTTTTATTGCTTAGAGTTCAGGAGAATTTGGAGGCCGGGCCCCTTTCCTTGAAAAAGTGTCAGTGTCGGGGTTTGCTGTCGTTTCTCTGTGGCTGTTCTTCCGTCTAGTGTGAGCGAGGTCGATCCACTTTTTGCCCAGATGCGCTTTGCGTGTACAGCATTTAGCAGTGCCGTTTCGGCTTCCGGCTTTGGGTTACCCTACGCCCCAACACCCTGAACCCTAAACCCCAAACCCAAAAACCCCTAAGCCCCAAAACCCCCAAACCCCTAAACCCCAAACCCTTACAGTGCCCCAGAGTTGAAGCCTAAGCCCCAAAACCTAAACCAAGCTGCGTCTGCTTGGGTTCCAAAACTGAGACAGCCTTGAAAAAGAGTTTCTAGGGGTTTACGTTTAGTTTAGGGTTTACGGTTTAGGGTTAAAGGGTGTAGGGTTGAGGGTTCAGGGGTTTAGGGTTCAGGGTTTGGGGTTTTAGGGTTTAGGGTTTTAGGGTTTATCAAGCTGCAGCATAAAACCCTAAAACTTATAGGGTTTGGGGTTCAGGGCCTAAACCCTAAACCCGAAACCCTAAACCCGAAAGGGGGTTTAGGGTTTAGGGGGTTTAGGGCCTATTCAGGGTTTAGGGTTTAGGGTTTAGGGGGTTTAGGGTTTAGGGTTTAGGGGTTTAGGGTTTAGGGGTTCTCTAAATTGGGGTCCTTTCTTCGGTTCCCAAGATAGTACGGCACCCTTCAAGGGGACCCTAATTTAGAGAACGACCCATATGCTGAATAGTCCCCGGGATCCTTCTATCATCTCCGGTTTATGTCTTCGGTAGGAGGTTCTGGAGTATCACATGCACACGAAAATCCGTAAACCTGACCAACGATATAAACGCCCTAGACGAGCTCTTTGCCAAGGCTGATGCTCATCTACTTTTTCGGCAAGGCTGGTGACTGTAACGGGTCGGAATAATGAGAAATGGCGTCCCCTAAAAGCTCCTGATACCCGTATAGTATCGTCTGCCCCAACGCCCGATTCTTTCAGGGACAATAGGAGGGACCCCTAGAAGGGACCCCTAATCCCAATACCCTATAAACCCCTTATATACCCCATATATAGTCTCATAAAGCCCCTAAATAACCCCAAGGGTCCCTT
Organism: Symbiodinium necroappetens; assembly: GCA_905231915.1. NCBI lineage: Eukaryota > Dinophyceae > Suessiales > Symbiodiniaceae > Symbiodinium > Symbiodinium necroappetens. The sequence goes on along the minus strand of CAJNJA010012229.1, from coordinate 9,479 downwards.
TAAGGGTCGCTCCTTTAGTCTTTTGAATTCTAGATATGAAGGTGCCCTGTCTTTCAAGCCTTAGATAGATCCTATCAAGGAGCACCTGTGGGAACCCCCCCGAAGATCCCTTCAAATATCGGATCCTTCAGCCCTAAAGCCTACACCCTTCAGCCGTAACCCCTAAACCCTAAAAGCCCTGAACCCTCAACCCTAAACCCCAAACCCTAAACCCTAAACCCTAAGCCCTAAACCCTGAATCCCAGACCCTAAAGACCGAAACCCCCCGCCGGGAAGAGCGATGAGCTCTGAATCCTCGCCTTGACCGGGGCCCCCTGTGAGGGTTCCTTGAAGGGTTCCTTGAAAGGTTCCAGAGATGGGTTCCTTGCACTGATTTTCCTCTAATTAAGGGCTTTTGTAGAAGTGTTTTATATGGGTTCCTCTAAGGGTTTTTGATAAGAAGGTTTCTGTACGGGTTTAGGGTTTAGGGTTGACGGTGGTTTTAGGATTTTAGGGAGTTCAGGGCTAAGGGTTTGTCGGCATTCAAAACAACTGAATCACGCAACATACCTTAAATCATGTCAAGGATCCGCGTAGAGGTGATAAAATAAGGGGTCTAACTGACTACTAAAATTTTGTCCTTAGGGTTCCTTCCTGTAGCTCTGGTATAATGTACCCCAAAGCGCAAGTCTAGTTACTATGGCCGAGGGTTCACCGCAGTTTTACCTTCCGAAGCCCCTGAACCCTAAACCCTGAACCCTAAACCCTCGACCCTGAACCCTAAACCCTAAACCCTGAACCCTAAACCCTAAACCCTGAACCCTAAACCCCGAACCCTAAACCCTAAACCCCGAACCCTAAACCCTCAAGCCGAAATCGAAACTAAACTGCGCCGCAGGGGCAGGGGACCTTGGAGATCAAGCCTCACGAGGACGAGGACCTTCATCTCCTGAGTTCTTGGGCTTGAGGCCAAGGCTTTTGCGGGTTTGGGGCTTGGGGCTTTGGGTTTGGGGTTTGGGGTTTTGGATTTAGGGTTTGGGGCTTAGGATTTAGGCTGTAGGGTTTGGGGTTTGGGGTTTGAGATCTAGTGTTTGGGGTTTGGAGTGTGTATGCAGTGAGCGTGCGTTGGGTGCGCGTGTTATTTTAGGAATCAGAGGGGCGTGCCCACTTATCGCACGCTTGCGTCAGCATGTACTCCCGTCCCACCCAACCACCCCAAACATTCTCAATTAGGGTTTAGGGTTCACCCCCACAACCCCGTCAAGGGGGGCTTTCTTGCTCTCTGCTTCCGTTCGCAGTTCTAGGCAAAAGCGACCACGTTTCACAGCAAACCACCGCTGAGATGGATCGGTGTCGGGTTGTGGGTCCTCGCGGCCTGTGCCGGCAGCTCGACGAGAAGCAAGGCTTTCCAACGAACAATCCGCTCCTCGCGTTTTGTGGGGGTCTAATGCCCCTGGCAGGTTTAGGCCGGCCTAAACCCTAAACTCTAAACTTTAAAACCCCTAAATCCTAAACCCTAAACCCTAAACCGGCCTGGCATATGGAGGTTAGAGAAGAGGCGTTTTCCGAAGAAAGAGGAGTCACCCGAAAAGGCGGCCTGGAGCCTTGGGCTGGGAAGACGGGTCCCTGAAATCTGCCGGGCTTGGCGCCCCAGCCCTGCTGAAACTACCACCCAAAACCCCCCAAACAGACCCCCCAAACCACGATGGTCTGCAATGGTGCGTTTGGGGTCCATCTTTTTTACCTGACGGAAGAGAGGGTTTTTTGGCGTCGTCAGAGCTGATTTCGCCAGGAAGCGCGCCAACCCAGCACGAGAAACTCAGAACGTAGAAGTTCGGTCCAAGAAGACAGCAAGAAAATTCAGTTCATGATAGACAAGCCGTAACCGCTCGAAGTGCATAGCGTCCAGGCCTCATGTGGCTTGGCTAGCTCTGTTCTGCTACGCTGCACCTTCCAGACGGCGACTATGCATACAACCGCCAACCCTCAAACCGCAAGCCTTGAACCCGACGGTCCTGAAACATTTGCAGCCGTAAGCCCGCAGCCCAAAGCCGAAAGCACGGCATGCTACAATCCGAAAGCCGAGAACCTGACAGCAGACCCCAACCTTAAGATCCCCGATTAAACCTGCTGCAAAACCTTTTAGAACCCACCTGTAAGCTCAACGCCCGAAACGTGAAACCCCAACTTAAGAATGCTAAAACCCGAAGTAGAAGCCCTAAACCTAAACCCCAAACCATCCCGAACCCAAAGCCCAGCGTAAAAAGACCCTACACCCCGCGACGCCGGCAAACCTTCTAGGAGATGGACTCTGTGGAGTTTGTGACGGAGCCAGATGCGCTCATCGTCCTGCAGGCTGGACCAGAGTTTTGGTTTGTCTACTATTGGTTGAAGGCTGAGGGTTGTGTATGTTTGTTTCCTCATACTTTTACCTGCTTTGAAGTTGTCGAGTCTTCTTAAAGTCTGTCTTCTTGGTTCGCCGAAGTTCGGGTTGAGGGCTCTGGAAGTTAAGGGGCCTGTCTTCAGAACTGACCGAGGGTTCAGCGTTTTATCTGGGTTCTTGTCCGGGGATTTAAATTAAGTTACCATAGTGTGGAAACCATATTACTTACTATAGATCACCATTATGGTAACTTAAATTAAATCCCTTAACAAGAACCCAGAAAGGCCCCATCAAGGCTACCATGTGGTGGGCTCTTGGTCGAACTGGGCCGCGCCGCAGCCCTTAAAAAAATACCTTAACAAGAACCCGGTTATCCTTAGATCTCAGGGCTTCGAAACTGGAGGCTTCGGGATGTAGGGTTCAGGATGCTTTCGGGCTTTTAGGGTTTAGGGTTTAGGGGGTTAGTGTTTAGGGTTTAGGGTTTACCTGCAGCCGGAAAGACCCACCTTTTCAGGGTTCCTTATTATGGTTTCTATATATAGCTCCTTAAAAGGGTAGGTCTTTTCGGTTACAGGTAGGGTTTTAGGGTTTAGGGTCTAGGATCCGCAGGATTCAGGCCAGACCATGGGTTTCGGCTTCGGGGTTGCCGGGCTTTGTCCTTTTGGTTTGAGGCTCTTTGTCCAGAGAGTTTGTTTTGGGGTTTAGGGTTTGGGGTTTAGGGTTCAGAGTTTAGGGTTTTTTGGTTCATGTTGCTGTTCAGGGTGTCCTCCAGCCTTAAACTTAAGCTGGCACAGCCTCCCTTCTCATTGCTAGGATCTTATTGCAAGACGTCGCATTACCAGATAGGGGACCCGCAAAAGTTCGCCCCGGTCTTCATTGAACTCCTCACTCGTCCGTGCTTGACTTACATATCTCGCAGCCAGCAACATGTCAACCCTCAATCCTTTCCAGCCCTATGTAGCCCCCAATACTCATACCTTTTGAGGCCTTCAGACGCCAGGCACCCCAAACCCATTTTAGTACTGTTGTTACAACTCGTCTTCTTATTGTTCTGTATTGTTGCCATGATGATGACTACTGTTCTTACTATTGTTGTATTACGATGACTGTTATGTTATGACTACTGTTATTCTTATTACCATGATTGTCATCATTCTTCTTCTTATCAGTATTCATATTATGGTTCGTCTTCTTGTTATGACCATCAACGAAGGCTTAAGTTCAGTCGTCGGGTTTTGAATTTAGCCTAGAGGTTTTCCGTAAGCCGAAGTTATTGCAGAGGGCATCCGGATGTACCAGCAAAGTCCTGGAAGGTTTAGGGTTTAGGGGTTTAGGGGTTAGGGTTACCCTAAACCCTAGACCCTAAACCCTAATCCCTAAACCCTAAACCCATGGGCTTCAGCAGCTGCTCGCCCAAGCTGTCCGAAGGCCTCAACCCTCAGCTCCCTCACTCCTAAGCCCGGAGCCCTTATGCCCTGAATCCTTGAAGGCCTAGCCCTTGCAGCCCGAAGCCCCAAAGCCGAAGAGCTTTCAAAGAAACCCTAACCCTAAACCCTCAACCCTCAACCCTAAACCCTCAACCCTCAGTCCTAAGCCCTAAACTTTCAGTGAAAAGGGGCGATAAAAGAAGTCTTGAACCTCGCAGCACAAAGTCGCCGCCCTACATATGGGAGCCAGCCCTTCACGCGACCCCAGGCGGAGATCACTTACCACAAGCACGCCACCGGACCGAAGTCGATTGTGGGGGTAAAGGGTTTTGGGGTTTAGGGCTTAGGGACCGAGGTTTGCTTGCTATTTTTTGTGGGGTGTGGGGGTGGGTGCGGGGGAAAAAGCTGCTATGATGTGCGTGATTTTGGTGATAACGGCAAGAATTGTCATAGCTTGTACACCCAAGGGCGTTACAGCTTTAGCATGGCACGGGAAAGGCACACAGCAGGACCTCGTATTTTGATTTAGGCAAGCACCCGCAGGAATGCAACGATGCAAACCCCCGAGCCAGCGTGTCTGAAGTTTTCAACAGTAAAGACTCATCCGCTATTGTTCTCCTGTCCAACTACCGGATTTCGGCGTAGAGTTGTGGCATCCCTTTTTGGGGCATGTTCTGTAGATATGGGCTTTTGAATTCTCTAGTACTAGTATAGGGGTCTGAGTAAGAAGGAATAGCATCAGGGTATAATCATCATACTGCAATGTCTTGCCGAAGTCCCCGTCTGAACATCCATGTACACGAACCAAGGCATTCAAGCCCGGCGGTCTTTCATCCAAGCCCCAAAGCCTTACAAGGCCTTTAAAACCCTAAACCCTAAGCCCGAAATCCTGAACCCAAAGCCCTAAACCCTAAACCCTAAACCCAAAGCCCTAAGCCCTAAACCCTAATCCCAAAGCCCTAAGCCCTGAACCCTAAACCCAAAGCCCTAAACCCTAAACCCTAAAGCCCAAAGCCCTACGCCCTGAGCCCTTAAAGCCCCTAGAGCCCGGGGCTGAGGTCTCCACGCGTTCCCTGTTCTCCATCGTGAACTTCGTGCTAGACGAAGGGCAGCTCGTAGTAGGTATTGGGTTTAGGGCTTAGGGTTTAGGGTTTAGGGTTTAGGGTTTAGGGCTCGTAGTAGGTATTGGGTTTGGGGTTTAGGGTTTAGGGGCAGCTCGGAGCAGATATTGGGAGTTTACATGTATGATATATAGCGGATAATGTATAATGTGTAACATATAAGACATATAAATGTATCATAATGTATACTCTAAGCAAATAGTTCAGTACATATATATATAGATATATATATATATACACAAATACAGAAATAGATAGATTCAAGGACCGGATAACCCCACATGACAAGTTTACCCGTGTGCCAACTGAGTCAAAAGGACCAGTCCATTATATGTCTCTCTCTCTCTCTCTGTGTCTGTCTCGCTACATATATATATATGTATAGATGTATAATATATACATATATATATATATACGTCTATTATATATATATACACACACACATACCGACATAGGTTATATCATGTGTTAGCTTTTAGATATTATGACAGACTGCACCCCCAAAGTCTCCTTCTTGTACACGAAACCCTAAACCCTGAACCCTGAGCCGTAAACCGTAAACCCTGAACCCTAAACCCTAAAGCTTAAACCCTAAACCCTAAACCCTGAACCCTAAACCCTAAACCCTAAACACCCAAACCCTAAACCCTAAACCCCTTCTTGTACCCGAACCCCGAGCCCTTCAAGTTGGGGCGGTCGCTTTGTTGAAGCACTTTGGATCAGCTTAGAGGTTCCTTCTGATGGTTTCTTGATCGCAGGTCTACAAAAAAAAGGTAAGTTCTCTACCTTTTCTTTATAGTCGGTCTAAGAAGTTAAATTCTCTACACTTTCTTTCTAATAGGTCGACAAAGGTAAATTCGCTAAATTTCCTACATCCAAGTAAGACCTGCTCCTAAAAACGCGGCACCCCGCCGAAGCGCAACCTCTAAACCCAACATTCCCAATCATCGACGTCCGCGAACGGCACTGCCCGTGAGCTGTGAGGTTGGGTTTGAAGGACTAGGGCTCATGGGGTGTAGGTGGGGGGTGTTAACTTTCCGAGGGTTCACCGAATGCAATGTAGGGGAATTAGTAATACAGTTACCTCGGCTTCTCCAATATACACATGTATGTATGTATGTATGTATGTATGTATGTATGTATATATATATATATAGACATAAGCAGGTACAGACAAAGATGTAGATGCAGATGTAGATGCAGACCGAGGGAGAGAGACATCTATCTATATATATATATATGTATGCACACACACACACATAGGTATTGGTATAGACACACACACACCACAAAGCCCTTTTCTAATGATAAAGGGATGTATATGTCCTCTCAAGAGCCGTTGGCCACCCAAGGCCTCTGTCCTCCCCGGCCTTCGCCACTAACTCCTCAGACCCTTACATGGGAGCCTCCGAAAATTAGGGGTACCCTATTTTGGGGCCTTTTGTAGCAAGGATCCTACTATTTAGGGTGCTATATTAAGGGTCCCCCAATTTTCGGAAACCCCCATATGTTGCCTTTACAAGAGATATCCTGGTTCTTACGATCTATATTGGCAGTCTTTTTGTGTGTCGCGAAACTCCCTAATGTCAGTTCTCTTAGGTTGCAACCCCTGAGCCCTAAACCCTAAACACCAACCCCCTAAACCCCTAAACCCCTAAACCCCTAAACCCCTAAACCCTAAACCCCTGAGCCCCTAGAGGGAAGTCCTACACCTTAAGTGCAAGCCCTGCCCTACACCCTGACAGCTCTCGACACTGGCACCTTGAAGTACATTCCCTGATTTCGCAGCTCTTCATCAACAACATTTTCGGACGAACCATCCCTCGACTGCTTAAACCCTAAACCTTAAAGCCTAAACTCTAAGGCCCCTAAAGCCTAACCCCTAAACCCTAAACCCTAAAGCCCCTAAACCCTAAACCCTAAACCCTAAAGCCCCCAAACCCCCAAACCCTAAGCCCCTAAACCCTAAAGCCCCGAAGCCCCCCGAGCCGGACCCTACAGCCCTGCGACCCGTGGGACTCTACACCCTCAACTCCGACAGCCCCAAAAGAAGCCCTAGTTCTCCAATACCCAACGCTTTATGAACTTTTTGGCTTCTTACAATTTTAGCAGCAAGCTTATTGGAAAAGTAAGAAGGGTCGAAGGAGCTCTTTGAACAGCCGATGAAACCCTTCTAAAGCCAATCGACCGGGTTCTTGTGAAGGGATCTAATGTAAGTTACTCCAAAACGGAACCATATCAGTTACTATAGATCCCTATTATGGTAACTCAACTTAAATCCCTTAACAAGAACCCCTCTAGACCCTAAACCCTAAACCCCTAAACCCCCAAACCCTCAACCCTAAAGACCCTAAACCCTGAGCCCAAGACCCTAAAACCTTTCCAAGGCAGTCGAGTACTCGGGGCTGGAATGGTGGCATCACCAAGACCTTTGGGCTAGTTAGCCCGGCTGTCAAGGCGAGCTTCCAACCGTGTAGACATGGCATATAGCTTAATGTTCAGAGCCACGGTTCAGGGTTTAGGGTTTAGGGGTCTAGGGTTTAGGGTTATATTGTTTAATGTAGGGGCCTAAAATCATTATCTATACTATTTTGGGGGTTCCATATCTATAGTTATAGTTTAATAGGCCCCAAAGCCCTATTCTAATATGAAGGCCCCTAAATTAGCCGTATTCCAAGATCATCATCGTGGTTCGTGTTCTGATCGTGAGCATGCAGCTTGTCTTCAAAATGTGTCAATTCTCATCTTTTTGGACTTTGAAAAAGGTTGTTATACGCTCTGTCTTGCGGTTTTCTTTTTTGGCGGGGTCTTTTTGTTTTCTTTGCTTCTGTTGTTTCGCTTTCAGATGCAGACATCTGCGGACGTATATAGCTGCTAATATAGATCTGAACTCTGATAGGAGCCCTTAATAGGGGGTTTAGGGTTAAAGCAACTCTGATAGGAGCCCTTATTAGGGGGTCTATGGCTCAAGGAACTCTGCTAGAAGCCTTTCATGGGACCGGGAAAAGCACTCTATAAACTAAACCCTGGCCCTAAACTCAAAACCCTAACCCCTGCAACCCCTAAACCCTAAACCCCCAAACCCCTAAACCCTAAACCCTAAAATCCCCAAAAACCCTAAAAACTAAAGCCCCTAAACCCTAAGCCCTGAACCCTAAGCCGAAGCTGCGACGAGGAGCTTCAGAACTGGTCGCAAGATCGCCTGGAGGAGCTCGTCGCGCTGAAAGCCGAGGACAAGCTCGAGGCGCCCTGCGGGGGGTTTCAGAGTGCTGTAACGGTTTAGGGTTTAGAGTTTAGGGTTTAGGGTTTAGAGTTTAGGGTTTAGGGTTTAGGGTTTAGAGTTTAGGGTCTAGTGTTTAGGGTTTAGGGTTTAGGCTGGGGCTTTTGCAGCTTTTTTGCAAGATTCTATGGGGGTTCATGGGGTTTCAAAAGGGCTTTATGGGTTTTGAGGGGCCGTAAAAGGTTCCTGAAAGGGTTTCTGGGGTTTGACAACTTTGTTTATAGGACGTAGAACCCTAAACCCTCTAAACCCTTTAAGCCCTAAACCCTAAGCCCTAGACCCCAAACCCTAAACCCTAAACCTCCGCTAGAATCCTAAGCCCTAAAGCCCTGCACCCCTTTTGGCGCGATCAGGGCGTGAAGAGTGAGAGGCTTTGGGATTTCGGGATTCGCCCTCCTCAAGGTGAAGCCCTAAACTCTACTAGCCCCCCCCCCCCCACCCTAAAGGCCTCTGGAACCCTAAACCTCAAACCCTAAGCCCTAAGCCGTAAACCCGAAACCCTAAACCCTAGAAGCCTACTATACCCTAAGCCCTAAACCCGAAGCCCCCCTTAAGGCCCCCCCTCCCCCCCCTTGAAGTCTGGAGGCTCCCCTCCCGCGAGAATGGGAGCGCATGATCCACCACAGCTTCTTCAAGACCGTCCCTCGGTTCACCGAAGCCCTAAACCCACTGAATCCCTAAAACCCTAAAACTCTAAAACCCTAAACCCTAAACCCTAAACCATAAACCCTAAACCCTAAAACTCTAAAGCCCTACACCCTGAACAATAAACCCTTGATTAAGGGGTTTAGCGTTTAGGGCGTAAGTCGAAGGCCCGAAGTCCTTGGTTAAGGGGTTTAGGACTAACGTCTCAGGGTTCAGGGCTTACGTTTGAGGGTTTAGGGTTCAAGCTTTGGGGTCTAGTGTTTCCTTGGTAGTATTAGGGAGACCCCTTAAAGGGGACCCTTCTGAACCCTACTTGTAGCTCTCTTAAAGGGGACCTTATTGAGAGGGTCTATATCCCCCAGGGTCCCCCTAATCCTAACTCCCAGTGTTTAGGGGTTGAGCTTTCCTCAGAACGCTACACTGCAACCCAAAGTCCGAAGCCCCTAAACCCTAAACCCTAAACCCAAAGCCCCTAAGCCCTAAACCCTAAACCCCTCAACCCCCCAACCCCTAACCCCTAAGCCCTAAACCCTAAACCCCTAAGCCCGAAGCCCTAAACCCTAATTACACCCCTAAGCCCGAAGCCCCAAACCCCTAAACCCCCAAACCCCTAAACCCCAAACCCCTAAACCCCGAAGCCCCGA
>CAJNJA010012227.1:1303-11521 GCA_905231915.1 Symbiodinium necroappetens | reverse complement strand
CCCTAAAGCCCTAAAACCCTAAACATAGACCGGGCCCTCGGGTGCAGGCCGAGGATGTGAAGATCGCTGAGTACAAGGCCGTCTGCGAGAGGAGGCCGTCGGATGCTTAGGGCTTAGGGTTTAGGGTTTAGGGGCTTCCTTTTCGTTTAGTACGCCTTTGGGTTTTTTGGGGGTTTACGGTTCCTTTAAGCTTAGGGATTGGAAATTTTTACGGTTCAGTGTGAGAAGAAGTACCTTCAATCTCTGCAGCCCTCACCTCCAACTCCTCAGCGCTGATATCCCAAATCTTTAGACAGGTCCGAGTATTTGGTTGAAGCTCAACAGCGATATGAACACCACGGTGAGCGTCCAGAAGCTGCATGAAAACGTCGACGTGATTCATTATGACGCCTCTGGGCACCTCATGTACGCCCTCCATGGCGTCTTACAAGCGCGTTGCTGAAGCCAACAGGAGCACCCTGTTCGGAAAACAAAACCTAGAAGCCCCAAGCCTTCACCCGAAAAGGCTCAACGCCTTAAAAAAGCCTTTAACAGCGCCTTGGGGAGCTTTCCCAGCCCGACTTCAAGCCTTAAGCCTGAAGGCCCAGCAAGCTCTAAACCCTGACTAGAAACAGCTCGAAGACAAGTTGAAGAATTATGAAACGCCCTGAGCGCCCTGAAAGCTTTACAGCCACAAGAACCTCCATCTTCCACAGCCCGGAAACAGAGAAACGCTAGGAAGGCAGACCTCGCGTATCAGGCGGCCCCTCTTTCTTGGGCGGGTTTTTTGGATGTATATATTTTTGTGTGAGCTTCAGGTTTTAGAATTTTTGGGATTCAGAGACTGCGTGCTGTGTTTTGGGATTTAGGGCTTAGGGTTTGGGGCTTTGCGACTTTTGGGGTGGGACTTCCGGATTTAGGGCGTTTTGATAGGAGGAGAATTTGGGATTTTGCTGATGTTGAGGTTGCTGTAAGGTCCTGGCAACTCAAGTCCCTGCTTTCTCGCGTTTTCTGGGGGCTCCACGCGTTTGAGAAAGACAGGGGCTTTGAGGGGTCTTAGGGCTTCGGCTTTGGGGTCGTTTTGGGTCTACATGGGGGTCTGGTTCTGGTTGGGGGGTTCAGGCTGTCGGCGGCATCTTCCTTCAGGATCTTCGGCCTTGCCGGCATTGTTCGGTTGGTGGCACTTGCCGAAAGACCGAGCGGATAGTAGCAGCGCAGAAGGCGAGGGCGGCGAAAGTGAAGTCGCAGGGGGGGACGTTTTTTGGGACCTCGATGGAACCGGAGCCTCAGCCTCAGGCAACTGCAGCACCATTCTTGCATGATTTTTTGGTGGCACTTTGAGAAACTTCAAATTTTTCCGTACGGCTCCTGTAGAGGCACCGATTGATGCCTGTTTTTCAGGGCCCCAAAACTACACCACTTTCAGCTCGACTGGCGATCCACCCTTCTCCGGATGGATGCTTCTTCCTCCTGCTGCCAGCCGGAGTCTAACCCTAAACCCTAAACCCTCAACCCTAAACCCTAAATCCTAGATCACAAACAACACAAGTGCAAGGCCAGATCGACATGCTCTGTACGGTACTTCAGAAGCCTGAGAAGGGTTACCGACATTTTCCCTTAGGGTTCCTCGTTATGGGTATCCTCTAAAACTAAAGGAGCCCCAAACCCCATCCTAATGCTGTTGATATATATATATATACATATACATATATATATATATCCTGCAGTACCCATAATAAGGAATTTACCATAATTCCCATAGTTTAGGGTCCTTGAGGTAATGCAGGATTTATATCATCAACCGTAGTTAAGGCCCCTACATTATTATACCACAACGACAGCGTGTCCTTGGTGCCGGCCTCAAGGCCTGTCCCCGGTGGAATCGCTGAGACAGCTTTCCGGCTGCTAGCGCCAACCATAGCTAGAGTGAGGTTTAGGGTTAAGGCTTTAGGGTGTAGGGTTTGGTATTGACATTGACATACAAGTAAGAGTAACCTTGACAGAAAACAGTATTGGGTCGAGCAAAGGAGCACATCGCCATAGTCAAAACAAGCCTGTAGACATCGTAGTCAGATGCTGTTTCCTTTTTTTGGCCGTGAGCCAAGTCGCTTCGGAAATGGAGGGGACTGGTACCCTAAACCCTAAACGTGCTGGCTCTGAAACTGCACGACGGCAGCCTCCCAAGGGCAAGGGGCCGGGAAGAAGTTGCAGCTTTCCGTCGGCTCCACTGCTAGCCATTGTTTGGCTATGGCCGCTTAGGCCCTAAGCCCGAAATCGCAACTCGCGGCATGACCAACTTTTGTGGCTTTGGGGCTCCGGGATAGCCAAAGACCCTGTCAAAGCAGGATGAGCCAAAAGTCCGAACTAAGTGGAAATGCTCAGATCAGCACGCAAAGTAGACCCTTAACCCACCCCGAAACTACCCTTGAGGGAGATTTTATGGCATCTAATCGTGGGTACATGGGGTATGGTTTAGGTAGTTGGGGGGGCGGGGGGGAGGGGGCTAAACCCCAAAGCACAATGCCCAAACCCTAAGCCGCCATCTCCCTAAATCCCCTAACACCCTCAAGCCCTAGGCCCCTACATCCCCTAAAGCCCCAAATCCCCCGAACCCCGATGTAAATCACCCAAAGCCCTAAGGCCCTAAACGCCAAACCCTAAACCCCAAAGCCCCAAAAGCCCCAAAGCCCCTCATCAAAGCGTGCAGATCAAGACAGCAAAGTCCGACATCGAGGAGATGAGTGCTCGCAGCAGCAAGGCGCAAAGCAAGGCCGAGGCCCGGTGCGCCGTTTTGAGGGGTTTAGGGGTTTAGGTGTTTAGGGGTTCAGGGTTTAGGGTTTAAGGGTTTGGATGTCTAGGGGTTAGGTGTTTCAGGGTTAGGTGTTTAGGGGTTCAGGGTTTAGGGGTTTAGGGGTTTAGGGTTTAGGGTTTAGTTAGGGGTTTAGGGGTTGGGGGTTTAGGGTTCATTTTTTTAGGGTTTGGGGGTTTATTGGTCTCACGGGGCACCTTTGCTGAGGTTCCTACAATGGTTCTATGCTATGTATCTTTCTTAGGTTTAGGTCAAGGGTTTGTGGGGTTTAGGGGTTTAAAGGCTGCAAAGTTAGGGTTTAGGGTTTCAGTTTTCGGGTTTAGGAGAGATTGGGGCATGATTTCTTTTGACGGTTCCTTCCTGCTTCTAAAAGGGCTTCCAACACGGATTCTCTAGGCACAGCGTCTTTTGTTTTAGCATGTTTGTAGTGTTTTTTTCTCCGTGCGGTATCGGTGTCAGGGTTGAGGAGTTGGGTGGATACTTGCGGGTTGTTCACCAGGTGGCTTTGGTTTTCATTTTGTAGGTTGCCCTGCTTGTCTCTGGGGTCATTGAAAGAGGATTCATTTGTCATTTGTTTTGTTTGAAGGGGTGTTTTGGGGTTTCGTAGGTTGTTAGTATGGTGTTGTTTTTTGAAATGGGCTTTAGGCGTTTTAGGGTTTTGGGATTTAGGTTGGGGATTCGGAATAGTTCAAGGTTTGGAGTGCAGGGTGTATGGGGTGTTCGGGTTTTGGGGTTGAGCACATGGAGATAAAGTGGGTATGTAAAGACAGGGATTACGGGAACATTCCTACTGGGATGGCTAGCGGATTTTTGTTTCGGCGTTTGGGGTTTGGGATTTGGCTTCAAACTGGCTCCGCAAGTAGGTTCAACCTGTAAAGCAGGTTCTGTAAGGATTGTGTGGAGGTGATTGGCCCCTGCCCTACACCCAAGAATTTCACGGTTCTAGCTACGGAGATCTTTTTAGGTCTGTGCGTGGTCTCACACATGTGAGTTCCTCTTGCCTCAGGCTACGCCCTAAACCATTCTGAACCCCGAAACCCGGAACCCACCCCTTCCGCGTGTACCAGGTAGCGGCCTCCACCATCGGCGAGACCCAGGTGTTGACTCAGTGCTGGGTTTAGGGCTTAGGGGCTTCACTTGGGGTCTCTTTAATGAACTGCTTGGTGGAAGGGTTCTACCATGGCAATTACAGGGTCAGACCCTTCTGTTGTGTAGGACTGTCGGGTGGGGTGTTGGGAAGCTCTCTGTGCCTTCGCACAGACACCGACGTCGTCCAGTCCTTTGAGGCAGGCACACGCCTAAACAGGGATCAAAGCCCAACCCCAACAGAACCCTAAACCCTTAGTCCATGTAGCCCCCTTGCCCCGAAACTGAGCTTTGCTTGCCTCCTGGGGCACCCAAACCCTAAGCTGTAAAACCCCTCAGCCCTAAACCCTAAACCCGAAGCCCTAAACCCCCCCCAGGAATCTTGGGTCCGTACATCTGGAACCCATGAGCCCTTAACCTTCAGACGGGTTTAGGGTTTAGGATTCGCTCCCTACCTATAGTCTCCATTGTAGTTCCTTTTTTTAGTTTAACCAATTCTATATAAAGGATCCCAAAAGGTAGCCCCAAAAAGGCACTACAATGGAGACTATAGGTAGTTTTCAATTTTTCCAAACACGTCAACCCCTGAACCTCGACCCTACTCGGAGTGTCCGAACAGAAGAGACCCAAATGGGTAGTTCTCTAAAGTAGGGTCCCTTTTTAGGTACCCAGTATAGTACGGCACCCTTACAAAGAAGGACCCCCAAAAAGGGACCCTAATTTAGAGAACTACGCCTTTTGTAGGATGCCGAAGACCCAGATCCTCCTTGCAATCACCCCGTAAGAAGGTACTTCTGAATGTCTGAGCCCCCCGACGGAAGAAACCGTAAATCCCCGTGTTACAGTAGGGATCCTAAACAAGGGAGCCTGACTTTACTTGATTTCTACATCGTCCTCGTTATTAGGGCCAACCAAAGCCCCCACAGCAGAATCGCGATAACGTCCTCTGTAGGCTCGAGGTTTCAACTCGTGGTCACAGGAGCACTCTTCAACAGCTGCTGCAAATCCCCCTATGAAGCCCTGATGGATCCCTTGACGTCACACAAATCCTACAACGCCCGAACGGTTTAGGGTTTAAAGGTTTAGGGTAAGAAAGCCTATAAACGCCTCAAACACAGTTTGAACTCTCCGTCGCAGGAGAGCCTTGCCAGCAACGAGGCAGACCTTAAGGCCATTTGGGAAGAAACATCGGTGTTGTTTTGGGCGAAGAGAGGGAGGTGACAAAGAGGGAGGGGACAAAAAGGGGGTTCTAGAATGGTCTTTTGGGGGTTCCGCACGAGTTCTATAAGGGTCTTGTAAGTTCTTGCATAGGATATCTCGGGTGCAAAGCAAGGTTTCAACCATACATTCGCATACACACATCCACGCATACATACCTACATACATACATGCATACATACATACGTGCAGACACCTACGCGAACGAAACTGCGCCTTAAGCTGTTCTCTTATGGCGGCCTCATGCGTATGGTATGGAGGGGTTCAGGCGCTGTTGAACAGCGGGCTGATTTTCTGAGGGGAGATCCACTTCACACCCACACCATATAACCCTCAACCCCCAAACCCTAAACCCCAAACCCTAAACCCCCAAGCCCTAAACCCTGCAACCCTAAACCCTCAACCCTGAAACCCTAAACCCTCAACGCTCAAAGCCTAAACCCTCAACCCCCAAAGCCTAAACCCTAAACCCTGAAACCTGCAACCTGAATAGCTGAAGCCGGAGGCCTGAAGGAGTGAGCTCGACTCTGAGATTTAGACTTATGGGTTTAGGGTTTTGGCATAAGGGTTTGGGGTTTGGGGGTTTGGGGTTTGGTGTTTAGGGTTGTTGGGGTTTAGGGTTTTTCAGGTTTAGAGTTTAGGGTTTAGGGGTTCAGGGTTTTGGGATTCACCGGTTTAGGGGTTTATGGCGTAAGGGCTGTTTAGGGTTTAGGGGTCAAGCGGTGTAGGGTTTGTTTCAGGCTGCCTTGGCCTTAGCCGAAGCCCGCATTCCGGAAGGTGGAAGCATTAGGCCAACACTCCTACCCTAAACCAACCCTAAACCTTAAACCCGAAACCCTAGACCCTACACCCTAAACCCTAGACCCGAAACCCTGAACCCTAAACCCTAAACCCTAGACCTAAACCCTAAACCCTAAACCCAAAGCTCCAAATCAACCGCAGCACCGACCCCAAACCCTGAACCCCAGCCCCCGACTTGCTGCCTGAAGAACGAGAAAGATCTCTACGGCAGCATCCTTGGATCTATAAGACCCATATCGCCAGCGCTAGGCTGATGTCAATAGCAGCAGTAGTTGTAATAGTAGCACCAGTAGTGGTGGCAGTAGTAGCAGCAGCAGCAGCAGCGGCAGCGGGAGGAGTAGTAGCAGGAGTAGTAGTAGTAGTAGTAGTAGTAGTAGTAGTGGTAGTAGCAGTAGCAGTAGCAGTAGTGGTAGTAGTCATAATACAACATGTACCGAAAAGAACCTGAGACCTGAGGTTCCTCTTAACCGGGTTGGTTCTTGCGCGTCTCAAGGCGGCCACGGACGTGCGCCAGAAGGAGAGCGTGGCGCCTGCCTCAGCTGTCACGCTTCTGAGCGTTCAGGGCTTACCTGAGCCCTAAAGAACCTACCTTTTTAGGGTTCCTTATTATGACTTCTTTATATAAGTCCTTATAAAAAGGTAGGTTACTTGGGGTTAAGGTGGGGCTTAAGTTTTTATGGTTTTACGGTTTTTAGGGTGTGTGGGGTTCAGAGTTTTGGGGCTCGATTCCCTAAGCCCTAAAGGTGCTCTTTGAAAAAAGAGACACGAGGCCAAGCGCTGCGGTCTCTACAAGAAAGGATCCTCCAGGAAATATAATGTAGGCTCCTGACGAATGAATTGAATGCATCTCTTCCGGATTATGGGGGTTAGAGTCAGTTAGAGTAGGGATCCGACTGTTGAAGTCCTGACAGAGAGGGGGTTCCAGAAATCAGGGGTATGAGCAGGCTCGGGAAATGTAGGCTCCTGACTAATGAATTTCATGAATCCCCTCCGGATTATGGGGGTTAGAGTGGGATCCGACTGTTCAAGCCGTGACAGAGAGGGGGTTTTCAGACATCAGGGGTATAAGTTCTGGGGCTGCAGGACTTAAAAAACAAGCTTAGGGTCTAGTTGTTTAGGGTAGGGCCGAGCCCAAGCCAACCAGATTTGCTGATATTTTCTACGAAAGCTTAGGCTGCAGTTGGTTCATCGCTGTACCCTAAACCCTAAACCCTAAACCCTAAAACCCTAAACCCTAAAACCCTAAACCCCTAAACCCTAAACCCTAAAACCCTACAGCCCTAAACCCTAAAACCCTAGATCCTAAATCCCTAAAACCCTAAACCCCTAAACCCTAAAACCCTAAAGCCCTAAAGCCCTAAACCCGAGAGCGCGAAGCCGTCGACAGGATTTCCGAAGCGCCGAGAACGAGCTCCTGGATGTGGGGAGCCCAGGTCGCTTTTAGGGTTTTAGGGCTTTTTAGGGCTTTTTAGGGCTTTTTGGGGCTTTTTGGGGCTTTCTAGGGCTTTTTAGGGCTTTTTAGGGCTTTTTAGGGCCTTTTTAGGGCGTTTTAGGGCTTTTTAGGGCTTTTTAGGGCTTTTTAGGGCCTTTTAGGGCTTTTTTGGGCTTTTAGGGTTTTAGGGTCTTAGGGTTTTAGGGTTTTAGGGGTTTTAGTGTTTTAGGGCCTTTTGGGGCTTTTTTGGGCTTTTGGGGTTTTAGGGTCTTAGGGTTTTAGGGTTTTAGGGGTTTTAGGGTCTGAGGGTTTTAGGGTTTAGGGTTTCTCCTGTTTCTTTTTGGAAGTGGGGTTCAGGTTTCGGGGTTGGGGTCGGTTGCACCAGGATATTTTGGGTGGTTCCCCCCCCCCCCGACGGCCCCTCCCAAAGAAATAGATCCTAAACCCCTCTACAGCGGTCCCCTGCATATCCGTGTTTACATCTGGTTTGAATGGTTGGGCGCGGGCGAACGGCGAATGGAGTTGCGACTTTCACTGGTTCTGCGGTTTGATCATTACGCCTCAAGCCCCAAAATTTGGGCGCAGGGTTTATGGCCAAAAAGGGCTGTGTAAGCAGGTTTCGTGAGCCTTCTATGAGGGCTTCTTGGAAGGATTTCTTTGAGGCTCAGTTCAGGGTTTCCGATTCAAGGTTCGGGTCTAGATTCGCAGAGTGGGGCCGACGGTTTGGGTCTGTAGACCCCCTTTTTTCTCTTTGCTTTCCTTACAGGGTGCGGCCGCTATGGGAGTTGGCGTTATAAGCAAATCCCTTTCGGTAGTCCGGGATTCAGGGCACAGGGTTCCGAGCCTGTCGTCTTCGAGTTTGGGGTTTGGGGTAATGTAGGCGCCCTAATAATTAGAATAGGGCCTTTGGGGGTTCCTTATTATAATTCTAGTATAATATACACCAAACCCAATTCCAATTTTTAAGGCCCCTATAGTAGGAGGCGGTCTGGGTGAATCTACGACTTGGGCGCGAGCTGCTAAAACCCCCCAAAACCCCAAAACGCCCAAGGCGCTGAAGAGCCTCGAAGCCTTAAGGCCCTACACCCCTAAAGCCGTAAAGCCTTAAAGCCCTGCAGCCCCAAAAGGCTACAAACCCTTTCTTAAAGCCACCAAGGCGGCTCTAGAAGCGCTCTTCCCGGAAAGCCTTCATCCCGTTCCTCCCCTTTCCTTTTCAGCAAAAGCTGCACCCGACACTCCGGCAACCCCAAAAGGGAACCCAAAAGGCCTAAACTAAGCTCCAACTGCTTTAAGGTTTTTCGGGCTTAGGGTTTAGGGTTTAGGGGTTTTCTCAGGTTCCAAGCCTCCAAAATCCAAAGCCACCACCCCAAAGACCCCACCAGCTTAAGCTCCCCAAAACCCTCCGAAGCACCTGGGGGCCGATGGAAAAGCCCTTTTAAAGCTCCACCAAAACCACTACGCCCCTTTTATACATACCCCCCCCCAATTGGAAGCCCTTAAAGCTCGATCTTACAAAGCCAGTAAACACTCCACTCCCTCTCCAGGTGTCTCTGCTTTAATGTTATAAGTTATAAGGGCCCCTTTAAGCTTTAACGGCTCCTTCAAGGGCTCCATGAAAAACCCTAGGACCCTAAACCCGAAACTCCTAAAACTCCTAACTTCTCCCGATCTAATCCCGAAGCCCTCAACTCCCAGAAAAATCCTCGACCTAAACCCGAAGCCCCAAACTCCTAAAACTCCTCAAACTCCCGATTCTAAACCCGAAACTCCTAACACTCCTAACCCTAAACCCTAAACCCTAACACTGCTACAACGCCCGATGGAAGCCTCTTAGGTGAACTCGGCCCTCGAGCGTGCAATGTCAGCTTTGGAGAAGGAGCGGAAGCTTTGTTTTTTTTTTAGGGTTTAGGGCTTAGGGGTTTAGGGTTTAGGGATTAGCCCAGACCCCTGGGAGGATCTAGAAAGTAGATCCCCTAATTTGGGACCCAAACTACTAAAGGGTACTTTATAGGACCCCCCTTCAGGGATCTACTTTTTGGATCCTCCCGGAAGTCTGGGAAGGAGTCTGTTTAAGTTTCCATAGCAGGGATCTATAGTAAAGAATAGGGTGTCCTTATTATGGCAACTTAAAGTGGATCCCTCAACAATAGTAAATAATGGGGTTTCCTTATTACGGTAACTTAAATTCGATCTCTCAACAATAGTAAATAATAGGGTTTCCTTTTTATGGTACCTTAAATTCGATCCTTCAACAAGAACACAGTTTAGTGTCGAGCTTTGCTTTTGGTCCATTGGGTGTTGGGGTTCGATAAGAGCCTTTTTTGCGGGTCCAAGGAAAGCTTTGTCTTCAGTTGTGGGTGAGGGATTTTGAACGTATGTATAAGGTGTTTAGGGTTCAGCGTTTAGAGCTTATATAGGGGCTTCGGGTCGGTGGGATGATCGCCAGTCGGGCAGCTCAGCGGGGCCCTCTCCGCGAAGCGCCAAAGGCTTTTAAGGCGAAGACCCGGGGTTCCGAGTCGGTCATTTGAGCCGTTTTTGCTGTCTTTGGCAAGAAGCGAAAAGCGGCGTAAATGTCAAGGTTTTCGTGTGTTTCCAGCATGCCCTGTTTCCACGGATTTTTTTTGTTCGAAGCGCTGCTTTTATGACCTTGGGGTGTGGACTTGGGCGCCCCGCGGGCTGGCATCATGCGCATCAGCTGGGGCGTCTGTGGCCTTCCGTGGGGATCTGTGGGGTTCAGTGGCGCGTCGTGCGTTACCGGCATGCACTGTTTCAACGGTTTTTTCGTTCAAAAGGCTCCTTTTCAAGCCTCGGATTGCTCGGGCCCCTCGCGGCGGGCAGGCGGGCATCATGCGTCTGGAGGGGGGGTTTGTGGGTTTCGGGGGGGGGGGGGGGG